>JAHZMZ010003935.1:0-23126 GCA_027743805.1 Lepidocyrtoides sp. E14 | reverse complement strand
CCTACACATAATGGCTTGGAGTCTCAAAGACTCAAAAACAGACAATAGAGAGAGAGAGAGGGTTGAGATTTTTTTTTGCTTAGGTTGCATGAAATGACAAGTGGTTTTCTCTTGCCACACGGAGAGACTCTTGTAGTGTGTAAACGTTTTATGGTGTACATGTCAAGTGCTATGAGCAAAATTACAAAACACGTAAGGAGACCAGCTGTTAAATTACTTGAAATTTACCCCACCATGATCACACCACCACGACAGAGCATTCAGTGAAAGTTCTATGACATTGTTACGTGCATAAAAGATAAGAAAACCCAGTATTCTAGGGGACATACTTAATTGAACGTCTCAAAAACTGACACTGACGCTGTTTCTAGAGCAAGAAAATTACTGCATGCTTTCTTCACATTTTTTTGTTCTCATCCAGCTAACTTTCACGGTAGAAATCCTAGACACATGTTTTTACTTCGCTTACAAGCAGGAAAGTAATGTAGAAGGCCCTGTGGTCATTATTGGCACACTCGTAGTAGCAAAAGCACTGTTGCTTGTCCGTCACTTGATAATTACGATGACGGTGATTACTTTAGAGCCGCAAGGGATGAGTTTTTAGAATCATGACAGATTGACGTAAATTTGCATGAACGCAGAAGGGACAAAGTACCCATCTATTTATTCAACCACCAAAGCAAGACTGATGAGTGTAAATCCTAGCTGAAATAATAATTTAACCAGAGGAAAATGATGTGAATTGCAAAAAATGCAAAATAGCTATATAAATTTTCCAAGTACCACCACTCTTGTCCAAAACGTAACCGCCAAAACCGTCAATTCGTCATAATTATTATATCTGGAAATATTATAGTTGTAGGCAGATCAGAGTAATAATGTATTTCATATTAATTCAATTCTCAAGTGACAACTACTAACAATTTTACTTGAACTCGTATTTTCCAAAGGCACGGTTAGACACTTACACATTTTCAAGAGGAGAGTTTTAAAGAATGGGAATGATATAAACCGTGTGAGTGAGTGAGTGTTTCCTAATTTATTCACGTGGTATTTATGACAGCCTGTCATAAATAAAACGTACAATAGGTACATAATATACTAATGGAATCTACAAAACTAGGCAAGAGTGATGATGACGACGATCATGATGCTGGTGACGGAAAAATTGCCTTGAAGGTATATAATACCTTAGGTATTTCAACCGTCGCTATAAAATATACCAGTGAAAATACAGACACTATCTCTTTTTCTACACTTTAGGCATATGTAATATGTACTACGCTTATTATGCAAGCCTCTCCGTAGTAGAAATGTGTCTGCTATGGACTGACTAACTAATTAACTTAATGCTATTTCTCTCCTGAAAATTACTTGGTCATCATTTTCAACCATATTAACCATAAGCTTTCCTTCTTTTCCCATATTAATCCATTAATACTAGGATGGAAAATTTGCTTCGTTTGCAGTTATTACCAGTATAAATTTTCTCTAGATAGGTCTTATTCTTATTGCTGTTGTTGAAGAGTTGCGTTGTGAAAGGACATTCCTGAATAACGTACTATTATTATGAAGCGAGAAATACTACTACAACAAAAGCTAAATGATAATCATCATCATGATAATTATAATGACGATGCTTGTGTTGCTTTCCTAATAAATATTTTCTGCGCGTTTAGCATAGTTTCGAGTAAATTTCATAAGAGAAAAGAGCAGAGATATATAGAGAGAAGCAGAGGGCCTAAAAGTATCCAGAACTCAGAAATAATTAATCCGTAAGGATTATGCAACCCATTTGTCTGCTGCTTGCTACTACTGGGTGATCTAAAAAAGTGAAGTGTTTTAAGTATTGACATCAATAATAACTCTGTGTCTCTTGTGTTTTATAATGCGTAGTGTAGGTATATTGTTGTTTCTAAATTTGGCTGATATTATAACAGAGTAATAAATCAGAGAGATGCATGCATGGCATAGCAGCATTTTCCATGTCTCAAAAAAGGGCTTACATGTTGTAAAAAATAGCAGGCAGCAACCAACCCATCGGACTGTAAATAGTTGTTTCATTTTCCTATACGCCTATGCAATCATGAAACATTTTTATTCTCCAATAAGCTATATGCCTTCCTTACGATTTCATCTGTATCAGCATTATGGAATGGAACTAGAACACGGAGAAAATTATGATGATGTTCCTTCATTACAACGAGCTGGTATTTGCAGATTTTATAATCAAGGGAAAAAGAGCAAAACTCATATGTATTGTGGCTATACAAAAGTTGACTAGTGACTAGTAGAATTTTCGTAATTATACGCCATGTTGGTGGGGAACCAGTTTTAGCCTAATTAATTTATAAGTAGTTACGCAATCAACAAATTCTCCACCAATTTTCGACTAAATACTCTGAATACTAAAGTTGAAAGTTGTTCACTGTATGGAATAGGATGGATCACACCCTTGTAATTAGAGTAATTATAGCAAATTTTATTTAATGATCGATTACCCCAATGAGTACTTACTTTCTGTAGCACAAATTTCATCGCCATATAAAGAGCAAACTTTCATTTTGTACTCGCACCAAAAATTGTAATTACTCAGATTCGTAGAGATCTGCATACTTGCAAGCTCTTTACTATTGGAAACTCAAGTCTTTCTCTAAATGCAATTTTAGGAAAGTGCTACAAAATCGAAAATTAAAATTCTCAAGTCCAATTTACTTTTTTCATTGAATAGTATGGACACGATTTCTATGAACTTTAATCAACGAAACAACAAAACTAATTTGAATTTCTACTTTTGTGGGAAAAGTTTCAATGTCTTCTGTGAAATTGATTTTTCATGAATAGAAAATGTCCAGATTAATGTGTTTTCGTATATAATTCAAAATACTACGGTAGCATTAAACTACTGATTCAACCATTGCGTATCTCTTGCACATTATCGTAGAACCATCCCACTTACCAATCTTGTACATAATCATAGAAATAATCAAAAAAAATAATGTAATGAATTTCTTGGCAAAAGGAAGAAAAATCTTGGCCACTTACTGAGGACGGAGTTTGCATTCCGATTGGATTGAACTTTCCCTCTTAAGGCGCGTAGTTTTCTCAGTCGCTCCTCTTGTGATGCAACTTTCTCTCGAAGTCTTTGAAGCCGTTCAGCCTCTCCCCCAGATTTGAGGAACCTCAGTCTTTGAGCCTTTGCTGCCAACAGTTGTTCCTGAGTTTCCAGCTGTCGGGCTTGACGGGCTGCCATAGCCTCCAGTTCTGATATGCTCAGCCCGCAAGTCTCCGATAACTATAATGATCAGAGGAAAAAAAGTAAATTAGAAAAAAATGAATAGAAAATTGGAATTAAAGAAAAACCAAATTTCTTTAATTTCAGTCACAATCAGAGTGGGAACCAATAGCAGTACTATTTTAGATGGTCGTACTCGCTAGTAATCTTTCTTGTGGTGAAAGTTATTTCAGAAAAAAATACAATCAAGCAAGCAGCAAGCGGTATAATATGTACATATTTTACGTTTTGTAAGCTTAAATTCGATCTGCCTAGGTGCCATATCTATATTGCAGTTGCATTAAAATGTAATTCGAATGGAAAACAGAATAAGCGCTATATGTGGCGTCATGATTCATGAATGTAATGCTCTAAAATCATATCAACTTTGCAGAAAAGGATGACGAAAGGGGAAATAAATATAGTTTTTCTTCGTCTTCATTGGAATTTCAATAAACTAAATTCCAACTTGTCAGTAACGTATACAGATTTGACAAGATGATATTTGATGTAATTGATTGTTACATTTCATTCAACTGAGCTTGTCTACTCCATCTTTTTTACATCATATGTTATGAAAACCATTTTTGGTGTCAGAGGCGCGTTATGATAGTTTTAACATAATAAATATTTTCTGGTAACTTTCTTGCAAAATTTTAACTATAATTATACGCGCATTATGTTGTGTCCCTTTTGTTTCTACTTTCCAAAAGAAAAAAATGAGAAAGTAACACAACTTGAGAAAATATAAATTGTTGGGCTATTTAAAAACAAGAAGAAAAACGTTTCTGCAAACTTCACAGAATGAAACATTATGAAAAACAAGGAAAGTTATTTTTCACCATTATCTGCAGTCACATGGGAGAAAAGAGTGTATCTGACGTATATCCGTCGGTAACAAATGACAAAAGTTTGACGTACTTTTTACTTGTCAAATTTTTTTTTTCCACCTTATGACAATCCAGTGTCCATCTTTTCATGTTATATGGACAGTTGTGTGGTGCGGTGCGCCCTAGAGAAAATGTTTTACAAGGAGGCATCAAATTTTTTAGTGAAACTTTCACTGCATTTTTTCAAGTGAAAGTTCTCATAACCGACGTTTATAAACATAAAAAAACTTTCATTTTTAAGGTTACTCTGGTCATACCCGTACAAAAAAGTATATAGGAGGAATAATTCCAAGAGTTTACAAACTGTTTCGGTCAAACTTCTTCGTATCTTTCAGGACTACTATCTTGGTTGTTACTTTTTATATGGCTATCTATGAGTAGAATCTATGAGTATGCTTGTCACCAAGAAGAATTCATTCATGCACTCTGTTAAGCTTTTCGCCCTATAGTTTGTCATTAAATTATTTATGGTCAATTTTACACAAAAGCATGCTTACAATTTATGTCTTTGTAATTTCTTAAACATACGGGGCAAATTTTGGTACATTGAATACATAAGATGAACTAGATTGTTGTATCAAACTTAAAACATACGCCTGATCAGCGATAAGGTATAGTTTGTATCCTACCTTCATAATTGATACAATCTACAGCTCTTTAAATATTTCAAACTTATCTCAAAGGAAAATACATTCTAGTTTTGTTGACAGATTTCTTTTTTCCCATCTCTAGATTGTTCACTCATGCTTCTTATAAGTTATAACACACATGACACAACATGACATAACATGACAGCTAATAGAGCATAAAACCTTTTAGATACTTCTCAATTAATTGGTCAGCCAGGTTAGGAGCACGGTAGAAAAGCACACTAGAACAAAGACTTTGACATGAAGTAAAACTACAACAATTCACATTTTTAAGTCAAACAAAACACGATGGGGAAAACTGGAAATGCTACAAATGTACATCCACTATACACTTGAAGAGAAATGGAGAAAGTAAAAAAAAGCTCGGTGAATCCCTTCATATTAATTGTTTATTTGATGCGATACGCATTTTGCACCAACCAGCAGTACACACTGAAAAAGCGTCTAATATACACCTATAAATGAATAAAACAATAGACTAAGGAGAGAATAGACCTACACTTACACTGCTGTACTCTTGCTGACAAAACATCCAAAGATACATAGTAGGTAATCTTCATACAAAAAAAAATCTCCTTGCGTATATGATGATGATGATGACGTTACATTGAAGAAGCAGTTGTAACGGTGCTTTAAAAACCATTGTGAAAAAACAATATAGATGCTCTTATAAAATAACTGCTTGCATGATAGTTCTCCCTTTCTCTCTCTAACTCTATGTACTTTTTTACTTATATTTTTATGAGTTGCTCACTCTTTTGAAGCACAAAGAGAAAAGAAAAAACTGGAAGGAAAAAAAGAATAAAAAAGCATTGTAGATTGTGGAATGCATTGAACTCACAAAGTTGCAGAAGAAAGAAATCTCCTAAAAATCTAAACCAGGATATACAAAAGTGCACACAGCAACACGAAAGAAATTACGTTAGAAGCAGAAAAGATGAAGAGCAATATAATGGGAGCATAGTAGAACAGAAAGAGAAAATAAAAATAATATAATGTGTATATACGGTGAGTAGTGAGTGGCACACAGCTCAACAATGCACACATCAGAATATTATTATTACACACAGCAGGTATATAAGTGTGTGCACATAAATGCAACAATAATAATACATTTTTATGCTGATACTTTCACCAGAAGAGCTGTCGTAAGAAAAGGTGCATGTGCCTACAACAAAGAAAAAACTAAACATTTACCTATCCAGCTCCCTAGTATATATCATGCTTTCACTGCTGTTGTTCCTTCCACAATTTTCTACTTTTTTTTATTATTGTATTCCCCCTTTCTTGTTTTCTTCAACTCTTTCCCTGATATGATGCTTTCCTGACTTTGTTTCTTCCACTCGTGGCTGTGGCGGATTCAAAACAATGTACAAATTTTCTATGTTTGTTTCATGCATGCCGTTTCTCTGAAACTAAAGTAAAGTACGAGAGCAAATACAAAAGTACAAAAATAAAAGAATAAACTAACTGGGATTTTTTTTTTCACGAGCCTGTTTCCTTTTACGTTTCTGTTTATGTATGTACACACGTACGAGTTCTTTTCAAATGTTCTGCTTGCTTCCCAAGATATGTGATTTACGAGTCCCAAGGGTTACCTATATTTACTCTCACTTTCTCCTCAATTTTTTTCCTATTTTCATGTTACATTTACACGCTGCATGTAGTAGCTTACGTATAGCACGTACTACTCCCTCATAGCTGCGTGTGTGTATACATATGTATTATACCGGCAAACAAAATCGCACAGTACATATAATAATATGTCGCCTTTCATAAATACGTAAGTATGGTAAGAATAGTAGTCATTCTTTTCAGCTTAGGAGGAGATGAAAAAAATGAAGTAGAGGAGAATAAGTCATATGATGATGAGAAAACGAATTATATAGTCAGAGGAAAGCTTTATTCTTTTTGTTTCTTTTTTTTACTACTTTTTTTTCTGGTGGCGGCGCAGCAGCAGATTCTTATATGACTGATGGTGTGGTATATGGATACAGTTGTTTGGTATAGTACAGATGTAGTCATGTATGATGGGGGTGGTAAAGTAGTGTTCAAAAAAAGTATATAGTGATCCAGAATGCCATCATCTCATAATTTCTCGTCCCAATGTGTTACTTTCACTAGGGAGTTTTTATAGTCTTTTCCCTACTTTTATATAAATATACAAGAAAATGTTGGTCTATTATTATTATTAGTGTATATGTTTACGCTACTTTACTTCACGAAAAAAAACTATGAAAGAATAGAGATAAAGAATAAATGTGTCGACAAAGTAAAGCCGACATGTACACTTTTTTTCTAATAGAAAAGCTGCTCATGAACGCGTACTTATTGTATCCATATTTTTGCTTAATATTGAGTCGTGATTTTTATAGCATTTATGGTCAAAACTACTGGTTTCTTGCGTGATGACCAAGCATTTAGACTGGGTATGTTATTCCACAGCGTATGAAAAAACATTATCCGAACTTCCGGTCATTTTTTGTAGGGCATACTTTTAGGAAAGAGAAAATTGCTACTTTACTCGGTCGCTGTATAATGTAATGTTATTCGATGTGTTAGTTGTTAGCTGAGCTGTTGAGCATGCTGACTAATTTTTTAGTTTTCTGAGTACAAAGCTTTGAAATGTGCATTTTTGATTGGCCAAACTTTGAATATTATTTGAGTAATGACAGCTGTAAAGCAAGAAAACTTTTTTTCTTGGCTATGCTCTTGCAAACATACCTAATCTTGCAGGCTACGTTTAGAATATCCGCAGTAGTGGAGGCTCAACTCGATAATATATTTCCGGAAGAAGATAAAAATTTCTAGTTTAACTACTGGTCACCACTACCGTATTTACTGCTAGTGTATGTATGTATTTTAGTGTTTGCATATATAAATTATCTGACATGAGTCATTATAATAATAAACCTTAACAGACCATGCTCATTATTACCATTTAACCAATGGATCTATAAAACGACTAGTTTTCTGGCATGTACTTGTTATTATTTCATTGAAGAATACTGTAGGCAATGGGCATTTCATCAAGACTCTTTATCCTTTTCCATTTTTGTTTTCATCTCTTTGCCAGTACAATAAAGTGAAATGCTTTTATGGACTAATCTCTGTTCATAGTCCATACTCCATCCATACCACTGACCTAATTCAGCTTTACTGCACTTTCTCCTAATGTTCTATAAGAAAGGCAGAAAGAAAAGAACGACTTTGTTCCTTTTTGGTATACATACATATTTAGATATTCAAAGCCATAATGCTAATGCATATAATGTAATGTAGAAATGGGCAGAGCAAAGAATAAAAAGAAAAATGTGAAAATGTCTGGCCCTTTTTCCTGTGTAACGGCTGTGGTTAAGCACGACAAAAAAAGCCAGACCTGAACATAGTTATGACCAAGCCAGCCAGCCAGCCAAATATTCATATATTATTTAGAATCTACAGACTTAATCTGATCCTCGCGCTGATTTAACAGGGATTCCCGCATGGTTTATGTTTTGGATTTTGCAGACTTGCTGTTATGATAAAGATGATGGCATAGTTTGTGTCTTGTGTGTGTGTGTGTGTGTAGGTATGTGAAAGTGCACGTGATGGCCAAGATGACCCGAAAATTCAGGCAAAAAAAATACTTATACGTTAAAAAATATAAAACGCAGCTATTTCTCTGTTAGGTTCATATCATCATGAAAAGTGCTTTGATCGTACTTTTCCCGTCTTGTCATATTATTTATTGTTAAACTGCCCAACTTAGCCGGATATAGTGTTTAAATATAAAAAAAGAATGATAGACACATGGGTATATATATAATGTCCAGTTGCATCGGGATACCTACACACAAGGTCCAAGAATAATGGGTAGTCGACAGCTGAGCTATAAACTGGGTTGGTTGGTGAAAATTTACCAACATCATATCGCATTATCGCATATGGTTATACATGTATGGTGAATTTTCGTAAATGGAACGTGTATAGAACTGCGATGACGGCAAAGTCCAGTCTTAACAGTGAACTCAATATTCGGATATTTACAGCATTTTATGATTTTTCCGTACTTATTGAATTCTTTTCGTTTTTTTCTCTATTGAACTCAACTTGCTAATGCCCTCGTCGTCGTCAAAATGACTTTGGTAAGGAGAAAAGAAAGAAAAACAAGGCGACATTCGAGTGAGATAAAAAAATACGAAAATTGTACTGTCTATTCTCCTATTATCCTGCTGATCTTCATCTTGCCACGTATGAATGAATGAGTGAGCGTCAGCCGATGACTTTCCACTTTATCCAGAAAACTACACATTTCTCATTTTTTTATCTGTCTTTCTATAATATAATTTCGCTTCATGCAAGCACATAGCAAAGAGAGACAAGCACCAGTCTACATATAGTTGCCTTGTTGCCTATTACACATCATCCAAGTTAGATACTTTCACTTTTTTGTCGTCATCATAATGTCTGTATACTTTATGCATGCAACGCCAAAGCACTTTTTCCGCTGCTGTTGGATGTCCATGCGGTGCTCTTCGTAAATTTCCCGTTTTACCATTAGAATCGTCAAAGGTTAGTCGAATGATAAAATATAAAAGGTCGGTCTTCCATACTACACGCAAAAATAACTTTTATGCTTTCATTACCTCTCGTTCCTTCCTGTACTACATTGTCAAACATAATCTCCGTTGGCTGCGTGAGAAGGAGGAAATGGATAGAGGGTTGGTTATTGCGTCATTTACAATTTTACCTCAGCATGCGATTACTACTAGTATTTTTGAATCGAAAAAGTTGGGGAAATTACATATTCTTTTAAATAACATCCGTTTTCTTCGCAGTGTGAGTGTTGCAGTTGCAGCAGCAGAGAACATTTCCCAAGAATGGCAAAATGAAACTACTGAACAGTGAAATCTTTTATACCAGTTTTACTAATGATGACAATGACTTCATCGTTTTGCCGGATCCGAAAAACCCATTCAAGATATTCAAGAAAAATCAGACGCCTTTCTCAATCATGTAAGGTATGAGTAGGAAATTAGAAACATTCTGGAAACTTGTGATGAGCCTTTTAAATTTTCTACTTGTCCGCTAAATAAAAATGTTTTTCATAAAGCCATTTCACCGATCGCATCCTATCTCAAAAGCAAGTACCTCTGGTTAGGCATTCTAAATGGTTGAACCAGTATGTATGTTGTAAAGCACCACCACTTTGGATAGTAAGATGTTCGAATTTTGTCACGTATGACCTGATAAAATAAAATTGAATGTTTGTAACCTGGCAAGTATTCCAGACACATGCATCTCATTATAGAAAATGGGTTGTTCCTATTAATTGGTTTTGTGCAGCAAACGAGTAAATGAGTTAATGAAATCAGCATAAATCTGTAATTAATTTAATGTGCAACCTGGTTTTACAACATTAAATCTCCTTCCTGTACAACCTTTTATTCACGCTAAAGTCCACAGAGGTCCCAAAGTGGTAATAAAAGTGTTATAAATTGTCAAATTCCTTTTATGTAGCTAAAAGCTCTCTGTGAGTCAGCAGGAGTAAGCGTAAGCACGAAGATGCATTCATTTTCTTTTAATCACTCGTACAATCAAGACATTCTGCGCCGTCATCGAGAAGCTATCTAGTTTTTTTTCGCTGTGGAATGCAGACATTTTTCCGTAATTTTCTTTCTCGAATCATTTAGTTGAAACAAAAAAGAATCTTGTCCAACTATTGGTCAGCTGCGTTATCATCTTTACACACACTCCCATCCAAACTGCATAGCACTGTCACCTCCTGCAACAACGCAACGATCTCAACATCTTGGTCCTTTACAGAATATTTATAGGCTTTGAGAACTCATACACACATATTATTATTATCATCATGCTTTATATAACCGGAAAGTTTCTTAATGTTCTCTCCCAATTGGGTATTTATAGCTTCTCCAACTGCAGACTCATTTCCAGTTTTCAATTTTTTTGCAAATAAAAGAAGCTCATTTCTTTGGATGAGCAAAGGGAAAAAGCCTTTGCTGACATTACCCACGGGAAAAGAAAAGAAATGGAGAGAGATATGCAACAAGCTACATATATTCATGAATGAAGTAGTAGCAAAGAACTCGTTCTAAGACCATTTTTACAATGTTTGAGCAAACATGTTCTGTAGTGTGTGTGTGTGTGTGTGTGCACGGCTGCAGGATAATGGCATATATGGATAATAGTAGTATCTGCATTTTCATTGTCTATCTCTACGTCTACACTGAACTGGTGGACCACTTTTACTGATACTACTGCTTCAGCACATTGTGTGTGTTTTTGTCATCCAACTTCAGTGTTTACTTCTGGTCCTCACCCTTCACCGCCTCCTTCCATCAGATACATAAGCACACACATGTCTCGGCTATTATATCACTGTAGCTTTCACTTACGACTACTTAAACGCAACTGAGGATAACAGCAAAATCATGTAGTGGGATGCAATAACAAGAGAGGAACACAGAAATGATGTTGCAAAACAGCAATAGATTTTGTTGGCTGGTTAGTCAGTTGTTTTACTGGACTGTAAAACAATGAACACGCATAGCTCATACCAGCAGAGACCGTTTCGAGTTTCAATGTGGAAAAACGATACACCACGGAATGAAATCACTTCAGAAGAAAGTGTCTTTACAAATATAATATGCTAAATGTGCACAACACAGAAAGACATGAGCGTTTGCTTAGCCTAGTTAAAGTTTACACTCTTTGCGAGCACGAAACAAATGCATTGTAACTCATGCATGAATTTTCGTACTGTTTTAGTGCCAATCGCATCGCCACTATTTACTAAACTATTGAACATTTCATTGAGTAGAGTGCTGCTCTTTTAAGTAGTAAAACAATAATACCTAACACGTGTGTAGAGTGGACGGGTAGGAATACATTTGCTTTTTAATAATAATAATCATATTTTTCAGGGAATCGCGATAAAAGTGATATTAATTTTCGTCTAGCTTGTATGTCTTTTTAGGTGCTTATTATTATTAGCATCAAAAATAGCGTAGTGTCTAGAAATTGAAACCCATTTGCATCAAAGGCAGGCATCAGAGTACCTAATAGGATTTTCGAGTAGGATATTTTATTATTCGACTCAGTAATGGGCATGATTCCGAACTGTATGATATTCAGCGAGACAACTGTACACTAAAGAATGAGATCTAGTGGCCGCCAACCTTTCTGTTGGCATATTTTTGCGATAGTAAAATGGCAAAATTAATCGTAGAAATGTCAGCAGAAAATTAAGAAGAGAGGAACTGCTAGTGCTTCTATTAACATGAGAAATAAAAATAATAGGATTATGGGTTAATTTAGTTCTGAATTCGTACTTACGCTAATTGAACAGTCGCTCTGTTCAATTTGTGTATTGCTGGAAACGCTGTCATTGCTAATGTCCGAATGTGACCCAACCCTGTATTTATCGCTGGTGCGATTCCTTTTGTATCTGATACTAAAGTATTTTTTCCATATTTTATCCTCATGATTGTCTTTTTTAGGTATTGCTGCCGAGTTATTTGGTGGCAAGAGGCTTTGTCTTCTGGGTCTAGTAGCACGATCCAGAATTGAGTTTACTACGATATTTGAACAATATCGTTTATCAGAACAGCAATTCAACATTTTGAAAGTGCCATTTGACGCACATGAGGCCATTTCCAAATCTCTAGCTGAATCAAACTTAATTAACCTTCTTGATGTATAGTATAAAATTCTAAGAACATTGGCATTTCGAAAAGAACTTGAATAAAAAACTATAATAATTTTTTATGCAAATTTTTTATCCCAACATGGATGTAGAATTCTGAGCATTATACATTTAGACTGACAAAAAAGCATTGTAGTTTAGTCGATTGCCAAGACTTTCACTTTCCACACTGCTGCTTTTTAAAACGAGCATGTAGATAGATAAATGTTGAAAAGTGTTTATAATTTGAGAAGTAAATAATAATTTCCAGGAAAAGGAAAACTTTCTGAGAATGGCACACTTATCTCATATCATCGTCATCACATCACGTTTTATGTGAATAAGATCAAGAGAAAATCTCTGGTACACACCTCGTTTTCCCATGAAAAGCACGAATTGAGGCTTTGCTGTATTTACCATGTACTATGCATACACGCTGATGAGAAAAAAAAATTCCTGAAAAGAGAGAACTCTCTTTTCTGCTTGGTAGGTAGACAGAAAGGATTTTTTTCTCATGGAATTAAGCACCTCTAAAAACTCTTATTACAGCCAATCCCAAAGTCAATTTAAGCTGTCCCAAAGGATTCATCTCTGAGAGAGGGCATAATACGATGATATCCCTATCACTTTCATAAGTATACACCCTCATCCTCCTCCTTTGCTTTTCTCTCATTTTATTCACTACTAGACAAGACGAGACACTAGAGGCACTGTTGGATTCTCCACCAAACATATATAAAATACACATGAATAAGCAAAGGAAAAACCACAATGTGTAAAGTCATACAGCATATAGCTCACCCGAGCTCGCTCACTAAGCTTAACAGTGTACTGGTCGTTAGTCATTGATGAAAAAAAATTGTCTGATAGGTTTATACAAAGTAAATATTAAACAAACATGTTAACAAATATATTATACTTCACAGTACAGGAAATATTTACGACGAGGGCCCCGGAACTTTTCTGAAAATCTCAAATACTTACTTATACATGATGGTGTAAATGGTAATGTATGAATGTACGCATAGGGAACGAAAGGTGATAATAACTGTCTCATTTCACATTTATTTGAATCAGTGCAATAGGCATGTACACAATTTCAAAACGTGCGACAAAAACGTGAGAAGAAACATCAATATAAGCAACACGACGACAGTTGTGCTATATAATTCCAGGAAATATTTTTCACTGTTTGTTGATGCATGAACAACTGAGACGAAGAACGAAAGTTTCACTGCATCTAATATATTTGCGATTTGCTTTTCTATAATTATATAGCACAAATTTAGCACAAAAACACAATCAACTGCTGAAACAAGCAAGGATGCAGGTCGTTATTTAACTGACTCTTCACGAGATGTATTTATGATGATGATGATGATGATGATGATGACAAGATATACCTAAAAAGCACACAATAACGGAATGACAGAGAGCTAGATGTCTGTGTTGCGGTTTTGAAAACTCGATGACAAAATATTATGTGGGTATTCATAAAACTAAATCTTGTCTCGCGTAAACTCTCATTCGCACCATTTTCATGGACAAAATATAAATATTTTAGTTTACACTGTTGTGAATGTGTGTGTGTGTGATGGATTTGCTAATACTTCCATACCCAAAAACTTGGTCGTGCATATAATGATAAAATTATTATTCTAATAATAATAATAATTCTTTATTCTCTGGATTATATTTTACGAAAAGTTGGAAATCCTCTTTACTGGCATACTAAATGAATATATCCAGCACCATTTTATGTGGCGGTTCAGTAGTTTTGTGAATTGTGGCAGGCAAGCAAGCAAAAGCAAGCACTCCAACTTGTTATGATATGCTCAGTGTACAGCTATGGGAAAATGGACGATGAAACTGTGAAGAAAGAAGACTAGGGTTTTTGATGATGATACATGTCGCTTGTTCTGATGATATAGGAAAGGATGTTTGGATTTGGTGGTGGCGGTGCCGTAATCCGGGTTCTCGTAGTCATCATCACATACGATATGTACCTCGTTTACTCGAACATTTATACACACACACATACACAAGCCGCAATCTAACGAAAGTCGTACTGCGAAATGGCTTCCAGCAAGGAAAAAAAGATAGTTCTTCCGCTGTGGTTTCTGATGTACTGTGTAAAATGACGATGTTATTATAAGGACAGAGGTAGTGAGTGAATTGACAATTGACTGCATGTAGAAGAGGCGAGGAGATGATCACGTTGAACGCACAGAATATAAAGGTATTATTGTTAACGCTGTGATGATGATGATGATGTTGCCTATACAGTTTTTAAAAAAACTGTGATTTACTTTGAAAGCTTTACGAGAGCCTTATGAACACGGAAATTTATAGGACGATGATGGAAAGAGGTAGGTGTGGAGGGAGACGAGGAGGTCACTAAAATACTAAAATGCCATGATGATGTGCGATGGTAGTATATATGCAGTAGTAGTAGTCTGTGTGTAGTACGTTCCAATAATATTTGTCCACATTAAAAGCTATAAAAGAATCCATTACGATGAAGGAAAAGCAGCCATTGTGGCTATTCATGGAAGTGATTAAACGCACGTCAGATGCTTAAACAGCACATAAAAGTATACAATTGAGGAAAAAAGTTTGTAGACGAGGAAAGTAGATTTGAATCGTGTGCTGCTATGTTATTATGTTATGTACACTTTAATGATGAATGACAACATGATCTGTGTGACTGAAGCAGCGCAGCAGTTAGCAGTATTCCTCATCAAGCAAAAAGGAAGGCATTTTGTTGACGGTAGGTGGATATATATACCTTCCTCATTTACTTAAAGTCTTACAATAGCATCCCATATAAAAAAAAGTTCACCATTCTTTTTTGGATTCAACTTTTACATTGCTGACAAGTGACACGATGGCATTAACAAAGTGAATCAGTCCAGTCAAAACGTTCCTTCCTCCACCACGCTTATTTTGCACGTAAAGCCATACCCAATTGGGTTTAGTAGATGGAGATAACTACTTTACTACTGAAAATCGGTATTTAAAGGAAAAAGGAGGATGTAACGTACGCCATAAAATTTTATTATCCAATTTATGTAGCTTACTAATGAGTTTAACTACTTTTAGACAGCATTGCATTTTGTACAGCTTCCTTGTTTTTCTCAGTCGAAGCGCAGTCTTGATATGTAAAAAGAAGATTGTAGAGGTAGAAGATAGATAGGTATACATATCAATCAGCAGAGTATAGGGGTAATTTGATTATCAATGTCATCATCATCGTCATTCTTCATAGTCACAAAATCTGTAAAAGAAACAGAAAGCTACTTTGCTTGTTATTGCGACTACTGGGGCGATGATGATGCTGAGGTTGAGGTTGATAGGCAAATAATGTACGAATGACTGCATTGGACCAACTTACTCAGGTTAAATTTGCTTGATTCAAGTCATAAAAAGTGACTGATATGAAATGCATTTAGTTTTTTATGTATGTACATATACATTTTTTACTTCTATAGTTCATCAAACGAGTAATCAGTAGTAATACCACAATTTTAGCTTTAAATAAGTAAGTAGAATCAAACGCAAAAGTTGGTCTAAACATTTTTTTTTCTCTCTCTGCTAACCATAAAAACTGTTCCAACTCAACGAGAGTCAATCCCTAGAGAACAATTTGATGAGGTTGTGAGAGAGAGAGGAAAGTATTTATGAGAGTGTTTGAGTGCACTATATGTCGTCGCGTGTATGTACATAATATCATTTAATGGATTTGAGTCGACAAAATCTTTTCAATTTAAACATTAATGAGTGACACACGATGTGCACCGGGATAGGTTTATTTTGACACACCCTATGTGTATACAGTGTACTTACACGTTTATACAGTTCCCAATCATACTTATCAAACTCTGTTGTTGATTCAGAGGTAACGAGGTAAGAATAACAGGAAATGTTCGTAAATCTGATGAAATCTCTGCAAAAAAACAAGCAGTGGAATATTATTGCGATGTTACTGTCACTTCTCACATTTTAGTAGTTACTTTCATAGAAATGGGATCAAATTGTACCACTTTACTTCTAACTACAAGAAATCAGCGAAATCACAAATTCCCTTGCACATTTATCACACGTAGCGATGTATGTACTTTGGCTGTAGTGTTTGACTGAATGAACCATGTCTAAACCGAACAAATTCATTTTCATCCTGTACTGATTTTAGCCATTTCCCAGTCGAGTAGTTTTTTCTACTTTTTCCTTGATTGATTCGCAGTAGCTAAATTATGTTTTAACGTATAGGATACTAGAGTAGGACAAACGAACCGATTCTTGTTGTTGTACCTACGATTTTCACTTTGCCCCGGTATTTGCGATACATAGTCTGAAGTAAGTATCCATAAAAGCAGGATAAAAAAATCTACGCACCGGAGACTTTTTGCTGTTTCTAAAGATCCTAATATGTTCGCACCAGAATCAGGAAAGAGTAAAGAACACTTGATGAGAGAACATGTTCGTTTTCAAAAAAACATTTTTTTCCTAAAGCGATAAAAATGAGCGAAGGAAGCAATCAACACCTTCTAAAATGAAAAGTACGCATCGGAGAAAGCAGTGCACAATCATCATTCCGGTCTCTCCCATGATCCTTTCAAATGTGTATTAAAGTAACCATATAAAATATAAATCCCTCGTAAATGTCATTTATTCTCTTGAATGTTGCGTTATTATCGCCATTTTCATCATCATCACGTACATATAAAAAAAAGTTTTGGGGCGATATCAATATTATATCTCTACCTATTTTACAAGACACCAATGTAAAGCAATGGAAGGGCATGAAATACATGGAATTTATGGCTGTATTGTGGTGTGGTTGCTACCCACAGTGACAGCAGCGGCACCAAAACCAGCAATTCAGATATTGCCACATTCATAAAATATAGCTAGCAGAAGTAGAGCTTGTGGCCTTATGCCCTTCCTTATTTTCCTTTCTCATTCTCTTTCTTTGTATTTGCTATTTAAAGCTACCTATTCTAGTTTCACAAATCTTCAAGTGAAAATGAAATGGGTGCAAAATAGCTCAGATACTGATACCACCACCACTACCACCACATATGCTACTGTAAGAAGACCAGAAGCATGTCGTGCAGAGAAAGAACGAATAAGGGGGAAACAGAGAATGAATACCTTTTTCCAATGTTCTCACGTAACGTTCGTTTATTAGAAAATCGTTCCTCTTTGAATATCAATTTCTCCCCTCCCTCTCTCTTCTTCTTCTTCGTTTTTCCTTTGAACTAGGTAAAACGTACAACTAAACAATAACTTTTTTTTTGCTTTTTACTTTCTTCTTTTCTTTGAGTAATTCAGATTCAAATGGAGTGACTGTTACGTTGCTGTAAATACATAAAGCCATAGCGGATGTGTGTCCAAGTCATCGAAGTAAAGAAAGGCATTGAACTTTTCTGTAGGTGCGTAGCGAAAGGTTTCACCGTTTATTTCCGCTGAAAATAATGATGAAAACTGAAACTGCAGCTATAAAGAAACGTGCTTGATTACCACTGAAGCTACAAAATATCTTTACTTGTTCATTTCACGTGTCCTGCCACCATGTTCATTATTTTGCATTTCTCATTATCAGTTCAAATATATTTATTAGAGAACCTTCATTGAAAAATTTCAGTTTACAGACTCGTTGCACACATGAAAATATTTTATGGAAGAAAATTATGAAACTGTGTTTCAAACTCTGTGCTTATCGTCTGCAGCACTTTATTTTAACGATGTGCCAGAGTTTGTCGTAAATAAAATAAAATATAGATCAACCAGAAGGTAAATTCTGATATTGGAAATTTAAGCTGGAAAGCATTGGAAGTTTGAAAGAGGAAAGCTATATTTTATGTCAAGCACATGGACTTAATTTTGTTCAGTAAAGGCAGAAATTTTGTCTTGAAAATATGCAAAGTATGTGTAGGTATTTACATGGGTATTTGAAACAGCCATCTATTTTGCAGTTTATTTGCCTATCACCTTCTTGTTCATAAAATAAAATCCATTCAAGATCTCCAGCATACAAATGAGTATAGATGAGGGGACGCGAATGGCAATTTGGATTTTTTCGATTTTATTTTTATTGGATTTACTTGCAACTTTTTCTTGATTGAAACAGGCATGCACAATGTGCCAAGGTTTTACATAGAAGCACAATACAAATTATCTGTACCGGATGGCGGGAGGGACAGAGTTGTTGTTAGTCGCACAAGGACATCTTTCCAATTTATCAAACTTGAAGAAGAAGACGATCAGATTAAAAGAACACGCATTTACCAGTCCACTGCGACGATGAATACAAGAAAAGTCAATGCAAACCTTTCAGACATCCATCCAACTGGCTCTTTCACCTTTCCATCTGCTTACCAATAAATCCTGACTCTAAAAGTTTGGTAAGGNTTCACCTTTCCATCTGCTTACCAATAAATCCTGACTCTAAAAGTTTGGTAAGGTAATTGAGAAAGTTTTATTTTTTCAAAACTTCACCGTCAACCGACTTACATGATGAATATGAAAGCAAAATAAGTTGGTGGAAAATGATAAATTTGCAAAATAAAAAATAAATCCTATAAGCCAATGCTGCACAAAGTTGGACAGTCCCATGCTGTGTGGGACCCACAGTTTTACACGACCACCCAAATTCAAATTTTAAAAGTAAGGCTAAACGTTCTGTTAAACGTTAAACTTTTCTCATTTCCACTCCAGTACTGGCAGTACTGACAGTACTAGTCACGATTTCCAAGCGCAAATGACATAATCATCAGCATCTGCACGTGATGGAACAGCATGACTTGGAGAAAAAATTCCAGTCAGGTGTGCATATCAAATCATCCAGAAGATCACATCAATTTATTTTCCTCGAGGGACTCGTCAATGTCCGCGTGTGTGTGAAGTGTGAAGACGTGACTTCATGCATAGGTAAGTTGAATGAATGCCTGTTCACCGTGGCCCGACTGACTGGTTATCAAGTTATCAGATTTCCAGTCATGTGTTGTCGGCTTTTCATCATAAAATAACGAGTAAATACCAGAAGTGAACACATATTTTTCAGCAGTTACTACCTACATGCATAACTAAGCTTGTGACTTACATATTAACCCAACATTACATATGAACGTTTATCAGTTAACCGACATTATTCTGTAATTTTCAAAACTTGGGATTTTAAAGCACTAGTACCATCCTTAATATTGCAAATTAAGCAGGCATAAGGAATAAAGAACTTTTGTATGAATTACAATTCCTTCAAGTTACAATGAATATTTGAAAAGCATAAACCTAAATGTGCAATTTATTTACTCCACATTCCGTGTGTTTAATTAAAATTATGGTGAATAATGTACAAAAGAAACTATGTGACTCATGATGATGGTGACTTATTCGTCGAATCAACGAAACATCGTCCATTTGTTGAGCAACACAATGTTTTGCAATTAAACGAAAAGTCTCTGTATCTTCTCCAATTTATGTCGTTACTCCACTTTCACATAATATTCCGTTACAATCAGGAAGCAGCTTCATCTTTTATTTGGTCCGTTTGATGATAAATGAGAGGTTGTTAAAATTTCTCAGAATTATTTAATGAGCAACTTGGGCTACGGTTATGAGCGAAAATTGGAGTGAAAAAATGTGTTTTATAGTGTTGTGTGCATTGTTCATTAGTTCTTGCTGTCGTTTTCTTAACTTTTGATAATATTCCTTTGATGTTGGGCATACTTTGTCCCACTTTGTAACATTTTAAGAAAGATAGGATGATACAAAGAGCTTCTTCAAATTGAAATTCTCGCTCCAAAGGCACACTTCATTTCAATACGACCATGATGACAATGGCAATACACAGATGAGTGATAAGGGGATGCTTAAAAAAGTCCACCACCATTATCATAAACCTTCATTTAGAACTTTTAGCATACAACGAGATTATGTGACTTGAAAATTAAAATGGCAACGTAGCGGAATATTATGAAAGGTTACAATTGAGCTTTACTAGTGAACGTAAAACAGCACAAGAAAAGAAGTTAATGGATTAGGCTGAAAATTAAAAGGAAAGAAGGTACGTACCGTCCTGATTCTTTTAGATCTAGACGTCTTGTAATTTCCAAAGTCATGTGTTGCATTCATGAAATACCAAAATGGATGGGTTGGTGGTTCCCCAGCAATCATAAGCATCATGACGTTTCAAAGAACTCACTCTTTTTTAAAAAATGAGTATGCAATATGCACGAACCAAAAAAAGGGGCACTACTACACTGTGTGCACCACCACAAGCTTACTCGGAAAAATTGGAAAATAATTGCAACCTCAGCACACAATCCTCTTTCTTCTTGTTATTATAAAACTTCAAAGGAGATTAAAAGGCTCTTTCAATTTTCTCCAGATACTCTTGTATTGATTTTGATTTTTGGTTAAAGATGTAAAGTTTTTTTTGTACTTACAAGGAAATTAGTATTTCTTCAAGAAGTGAAAGGATTTGAACGTGTATGGTAGTTAGACTTTGGGAGCGTATTTCACTTGACTTTTTCACATCATGCATTATTTTTTTTTCAAGCCTATTTTCTTCTCTTTGAACAGCAGACGAGAACCCAGTCTGAATTCTAAGTGAACGTTAACCGCAAAGTAATAGTACCACAGAGAAAAACACTAGAAAGCTGATGGAAGTTTAGTCTAATATTTTATCATACTTGTTGTACACATAAGCTTTCCTAAACGAAACAGGAGAAAGGAGTAGTAGAGCTCACGGTAAAAGTTTTTTTTTTTTGCGAGAAGATACACAAATAGTACAGGAGTTCAACTAACTCTTCCTCTACTTCTTCTTGCTGCTTCTGCTTGCAGCATTCAACGTAATTTAGTTACCCTTGTGCCTAATAAAGAATTCGTCTCATGTCCGATGAATTCTTGTTTACGATTCCATAGGTAAAAACGTGGAAAATCTTTAGTTTCGCTTGCCATTTTGTGGTTTGGCTTAGTTTAGGATTCAGCCGACTTGGCCTGCCTGACTGACTACACAAAAAACATGTATAAACGCAATGGGAAATAGATTTACATTTTAAATCCAGTTAGTTTAGTTACTTCTGTGAAGACGTGCAAATCACCACTTGAAAATCTTTCATGCTCAGCACGATGTCATGTTCAAGCTGGAACTCAAACACTGAAGCGGTCACAATATAAAAATGTTTTCCCAGAGAGACAGGAAAACTAGGTTTCTTTCCCTTCCTTCCATGATAATATTATGTAGTTAACAGATCAGTCTCTGTGCTGTACTGTACGCCATTCTCAAACAGTGAAACGAATGTGTTGACAAAATAGGAATTTCTTCTGCCTCCTTTCACTTATTATATGATTGCGGCTTAGCTGTATCGCCTTAATCAAAACAGACCTCATACAGATATATATCTATACATATAGCCGTGATCATTCCATTATTGCAAAGACCTACAGGCCAAGATATTATTTATAACAAAATAGCAAATATATTTATTTCTTTATTTACCAGCATATCGCATTTTTATGTAAACTCTGAGTAAAGTCTCCGAGTTTCTCTGGCCGTTCTACAAAACCAGATGAAGTTATGAAAAATAAACATTGTTTTCCTAGAGGATCATTTTTCGTCCATTTTTTTCTACGTGGTAGTCTGTGTCTGTGCTCGTCGTCGTCGTCGTCGTCGTCAAGAGTGTGTTGCTTTACATTTTTCCGCTGTTGTTATCAGATTTTGAGCAAACCCCACCGCAAGTAATACAATGTTATTGGTATGCCGTTAGTCATTTCAGATAAGTTTGTTAGATAGAAAACGACGGATATTGTTTCGCATAGTTTGCTTTCTCCTACTTTTCTATCATGTCCATTTACTTATGAGCTTTACATATATAACCAAGTACATAATGTAATGTAGGCATGTATATGTACGTATATTTGTACATTTTGACAAGAATAGATTTCCACGGTTTGTTACAAGCACTGTTACGTTTTTTTCGAGAGTATTTGAGATAATCCGCAGTGATGGAGAACGATTGAACGGAGGTCCGCTTTGAATACAATGCATTTTGTCTCTCAACGGTTGAAGTACATCAGTCCGTATTGTGAAGTGTGCAATAGTACTTCCTGCTGGGATATTTGAGTCGAGTTGCTTGCTACTACTACTACTGCAGAGTTCATTTTTTTACCTAACTTTATTTTTCCACCAGCAGTGGATACAAACAAATTCCCATTCCGCAAAGGTTATGTAAGAATACTGTGGGTTCTGCGGGTATCCACATTTTATGCAAATCGGAAACTGAAAAAACATGAGAAAAATGTAACGGGAGGGTATCTGATAAGATTTTTTTTTATCTTTTTCTCTCTCGTTCGAGAGATTTTTCTCTACCTCAAAAACCTAAGTACTTGTCATTACGAATTCCATTTTTAACAAAAGCCATACTCGCTTCGATTGATTCTAAAAATGACTGTTTTGATACGGTAGAAAATCGCTGCCCATGTTGTTTGTACTGCTGTAATGCTTCCCATTCATTCCCCATTGTTACAGATGGAATATTGTATGTCCTTTATACTTATTCTCTGTCGCTCTCTGCGGGTGACGAGAATAGAATCCCGATTCCGGTCAACTATTTTCC
>JAHZMZ010003934.1:0-17800 GCA_027743805.1 Lepidocyrtoides sp. E14 | reverse complement strand
CTCTCATCATGCAATAATACCATGCACTGTGTCGACGTGTCCTCGTGTCATAACTTTTTTGAAAATGCTCATCATCATCGTACTCATGCTCATCATATTATTACACTCAACAATCACTTGAAAAACTACCACCACCACCACCACCACTACTGCCATTACACTTTACACAAGAAGAAAAAAATGTCCTTTACCCATTTAAGGAGTCTTTTACCTATTATTAAAAAGCGCTATATTTTTCCTTTTACACTGTGACTAACCAGCCTGACTTGACTCCTTGTGCTAGAAGCGCTCCTGTTGTGGCAGCTTCTTTATGAGTTTTCAAAATCATCATCTTCTCCTTAACTGGTCGTTCGTTGGTCCTTTTTTATGCTTGCCAGTCAACTTGAAATAAAAATTCCTTTGTTCTTGACTCATTAGAATATCAGATGCTTTCAATAGCAGCATGACAGTAGCCGTGTAATTCTTCTTCTTCTTCTAAGTACAGCAGTACCACTACTACCAGTCAAAGTGCTTACTCATTTCAAAAGAATGAATGAGCTGATTTATAAACCAACTGCCATGCCAAGCGCTGCTGCGCTGCTGAAGGTCCTTATTCCGATGAGAGCAATATACATATTTTTTTTTTACCTTTTGAGTTGTGGACACTTCACAAGATGGTTAAAATATTGTAGCATATTTTATGGACACTTTACATGATCATCTTGATGCTGTAATAGCTACTTTTAAGCTTTTGTACTTAGTGCATGTAAAGTACCTAAGAATAATTTTGCATAATATTGGTCCACCGATAGTAAATACGTAAGCGCTATTATAAAATCAGATAAGACAGGGATATGCACACTGTAAATACCTAACGCGTTATTTTCAAACTGCAAATGAAATGAATGCTGGTAGTTTTTATTTTTTTAAAGTTTATAATAGTTTATATATTCATGTTATGCGTGTTATTTTCATCCTTTTGTTGTCTTGATTCTTGTGTCTGTCTGCTCGTTTTTTTGTTATTCTTTAAGAACCAGGACCTGCCTGCTTGCCTGGTTGTATCGTTTTATTTAGTACACACAGGCTTAAAATATGCGGATATTTTTTGTCGTGTTATGTAAAATAACAAATATTACTGTTGCGCTATATGTACTTACATATGCAACCAAATTCAAAAGCTGGTAAGGTCTGGCTCTCTCTCTCTCTCTGACTGTTGGTGATGGCTGGGCTATTCTTGGAAGTCTCTCTCTCTCTGTTTGCATCCATAATGTGTAGCAACAACGATGGGGAGGTCCCCTGCAGAGACGCTTTTCTTGAGCGCTAATGGCTCATAACTCTTATTTTACTTTGCTTATATTATGTACGTGCACAAACTCATCTTTATCATCGTCATCATCATCATCATGAGAAATGAAATGAGTACTGGAGTAAAAATTTAGTATTGACAAGTGCAATTCACATATCCATAAAAAATACACAAACAATGCAGCTAGATTTTACTACATTTTTCTCCATGTTGATAAAGCTTGTAATAAAATTTTTAAGCCGACTGAAAATAAAATGGAGGCAGAGGGTGACACGAATTTATTAGTATGGATAGCAAACTGCAATAACAGCCACGCTCCATTTCCTTGTCCATTCCCAGAAAACTAATGTTCATCAATAGCTCAGTTGACCAAGTTAGGTAGTTTAAGAAGCAATATCCATGATGGTGCTGGACTACATGCACATTTTAAATTACTTGTTCAAGGACAATGATTACAGCAGTTTTTTGAATGATATTTATGATGCTGCACTGAGAAATTTGTATCCAGAGATGCCTGTGGCTTATTTTACTGCTGACTGACACGGCGGATGTAGTAAGAATGTGTAGACGGTATCACACGGACAGACAAGTGAAACAACAACAGAATTAACCAAACCCTACCATCAAAACTTTTTTCATATTCACTGGCATTGCATTAGCATAGGAGAATCATCATCATAATAGAAAAACAGCTAGTCACAAGATAATAAAAATGAAGCAGGTACTTTTTAGATGCAGTACAGCACAGTACAGGTATATGGCGCATGCACCACACACTCTATTCACAAGCAACACGGTTTTTTTGACGGTGATTAATGTAGTGCCATTCTTTTTTCTGTGTAAATGGGAATGATGAGGATGTTATTATCCTGCTGTCTGAATAAAAAAAACACAAAGTTTAGGAATAAAGATGACCTTGATCAAAGTCAAACAGAAATATATACATACCTAAAGGTTGAACTGAACATTACAATTTTCAGTAATGACCAGAATACGTGCATATATGAGTAATACACTTATTTTGTGGAATATGCTGGAAAATCCTGTGGTCATTACTATTATGATCTCGCCTCCTCGTCCAAGCAGTAAAATATTAATAATTTTTTTTTTTACTTTAATGACTTTCTAGGTACCGCGAGATGCTGGACACCTACCTGGACTCACCCTCTTGGTACCGTCAACACATGGGTACCACAGAGTTGGATGAAGTGACCCCAGTAGTTTTTCAAATCCTCCCTACCGATAAACCCTCCAGTATTTATGGAACGAATGGAAGTGCAAATAATGGCGGAGGTGGATCTTCCTCTGCTGCTGCGATGGCACGTAAACGATCACTTTTAATGATGTCTTCAACCGGTTCTATTGACAGTCGACGAGGTCCTCAATGGTCACATCCTCATCATAACCATCACAATCCTCATCAATTTCAACACCAACAACCTGACAACCTTCGTCCTATACTTCCTCATCAGATATTTTCCAAAACGGTATAGTATAATTTTTTTATCTTCAAAAACATTAAACATTATCGTTGACTTTTTAAAATCTTTTTTTTTTTATTGTTTTCACCTGCTCATTTTCATTGTCAAACAGAAGCTTTTATAGGACCTTCCTGCAGCAAAGCAACTAACCTTATTGCGACGATAGTGCTGCTGCTTTTAGCATTTTACCTTTTTTTTATTCTTCCTCATAAAAAATATTTTTTAATGCCAAGTCCGTGTTTGATTTGATTTAAGTGAGAAATTATGTAGGTTGTCATTTATTATTAATGCCCAAACAACAACAACAACAACCACCACCACAACAAAGCTGTTATACTGTTTATTTTTTTGTGGTGCCCTGTTGGTTATTTGCCTCTTGCTCTTGCATTTGTTTGTAGGCAGATCCCAAGACCTTGCACTTTTAGCAAAGCAGTATCAACAGAAGCAACAGCAGCAGCAGCAGCAACGGTAGTAATTCAACTTTTCTTATCAGGAAAACAAGCTAAAAAAAATTAACTTCACTTTTCAGCGCCGAGTTTTCTCCCAAGACAATGGACTCTTTTACATTGCATTGTTTTTTTGCATGCTGACTCTCTGCAACCTGCAAAATATTCTAATCGTCCATGCCCATGTCTTCTTGATTTGGTAGTCTATGCTCGCTGCCTCATTAAATACTGGTGTTTGAATAATAAACTTTTATTATTATTATTTAAAAAAATGCTACAACAATGAATTGCATGTAAATAGCCCAATATGTGTGTGTGGGGTGATGTACCGTATCAAAAAGAACATAAACTTATTATATCTATCTATTCATCCACTGAAAAACTGTGTGTGAAATTACACGGGATATAAAATATGCTGATATTACAGGCTTCTGTTCTTCTTCAGACCTAGCTCAGCTAGCTTCTCTGCTAAAAAAATCAAGTTTTTGACCGAACAAAAATGATCAAGAATAAGCAGCACAACACCAGCGTTAAATGTAATCTTTCACTCAAGTCATGTCCAATGATGCGAATTATGTGATCTATGAAACTGGCAACAAGGCATATTATATTGTTTAATGGCAACAATGCAAAACTGAAGAAGAATTGATTGCAGTGCAAAATCATAATAAATTACAATGCTTTCGGTTGTAAACCTACTTTTTTAAAAATCTAATGCTAAAAAAAAACTAATCACTGATGTGTAGATACCTATAGATGCCTACCTACTTGAATATAATATTTTTTTCCTGCTGTGATAAAATTATCTGTCTGGCAAACAGATCTGTGAATAATATGGCGTGATGATGATAATGACATTGATATATACGAGCTGTGTAACAATAGACCATGGACTTGTCGACTTTTGTGTGTGCAGAAATAGATTTTTGTTTACCGTTCTGCCTACTGCTTTGCCAATGATCTGTGGAGGAGTGGAGACTAGGTTGACGTTGAATGAAATTGCCTAGATGTATCGGTGCCTACTACCTACCAGCTAAAAAATATTCGGTTTCGGTAGATGATAATGATGACACTGAATTTTTTCTAAGCTGAGCTTATTTAGAATATTGTAATCCATTCATAAAAAAGCGATTTTCGTCTCTCCTTTTTCAAGTGGGGTTTTGCTTTCTTGTGGTCGACATGATCATAATGATCATGTTGTGTGTTTCTGTGAGGTGGAGTGAATGGATTTGGGCAGCAGCAACAGCACATGTACATGATTTTGTGAAAAGTTTTACATAGGCATTCTTCTTTTTCTTTATCTCGTCATAATGATCATCCTTTCTCGTCATCGTCAAGCATGCGTCCCCCGCCTTCCTAATGCACAATTCAGGTATGATTAGATGAGAACATGGTAAACGTGGCACACAGGTGTATAGTATTATAGTTTTGGACGGGTAAAAATTTTAAGAGTTTGTATAGTAGTCGGTGATAATAATATACATTCTGTTGCTGAAATTTAAACAACAGGATGAATAAATGTAGGTAGACTTTTTACTGTGGTGGTGGTGGTGGTGGAGTGGATTGGAGTGTTTGCGTTGTTCTGCAGGCATTATTTTTTTCAGAGGATGTTGTCGCTGTTTGTTATCTGAACAATATGAATATCGGTGAGATTATGATGTTTGCGCTATGCATTTGAGTTTTTTAGTAGTCCTAGAATTACTTCTGTTGCTGTTGCTGCTGCTTGTTGCGCATAAATGGCTAGAAGCCATTCATGAATTTATACTTTGGCTTTATTGCGTTAGTATGATGATCTTGGTCGACCACGACAGTGAATGATCATCATCATCATTATTATTGTTATTACTTGCATTCAAGTGTGTGTAGGTTATAGTAACTATTATTAACCAAAAAACAAACTTGACTGACTGACAAAACTGGCAAAATAAACTAACTTACTAAGCACGAGTATAGCACACAGATTTTAAAAATGGCTTGGCTACTCTTCTATTTCTACTCCCCACCACCACTACTCTTCTCCACAATTGACGTTACTCATGAAAATATTATGCCAAGTTAACAATGAACAGCATTATTCGAATTTGTAGGAAGAAGGAGGAGATATGTGAAACGAAATTGATGACGATAATCGTAATACTATTATGATGATGAGTATAGGTTCGTTGCTTAACTTTGCACACGGTAGTAGTAGTGGTAGCAAGTGGTTTTTTTTTATTATTGTCATGAAATGATATGTATGTAGCTTTTGTAAATTTTTACTGCTAATATGCAAATGAGAATGAGTGAAGCGTATTGTTGTTTTCTGCAATAATTTACAGGCAGGGTAAAATCCCGTAGTTAATCGTGTGGAGAATGTGTGTTCTTTAGTGCTCATTTCATTTTAGGTCGGTTGAACTAGAAAAAATATATATGAAAATTTTCTGCTACCTGTGTGTAGTGTAAGTACTGAGTACTCAATATTGCTATTGGACTTGATGATGCGTGCAGGTATTTAATGGGCAGCTATGCTCTTCTCTGAAATGAAATAGAGGCGATAATATAACCATAATGATAATTATAATGGAAATGCTAAAATTTCTCTATTGTTAAAGAAGAGGCTGAAATTAGAGAAGGAATGTTTTTTTTCTGCAAAGAGTGGGCAAAAATTATTTACGAGCCTATTTTAAGAATGTTTCAAATTCAGTGGGCATTCTTATCGCAAAAAGACATCATCATCATCATGCCATGATGATAATTTTTTTAGTGTATATGTGCGCTTAATTTGGGTAGACGATGACGGAAAATCATATAATAAGCGTTGCTGCTGTAGCCTCAAGGGAAGTCGTGCACGCACATCTTTTAATACATCCTTCACGCTTAATTTTGCATGTTTGCATAATGCACTCTTATTTAGTTGGTCTCGTGCAGCATCTCAATTTCTACAACAAAAGAACAAGCAGTAATAATAATATGCAATGGCTGGGCTAACTGACATTTTTTTACGAGAGAAGAGCCGTTGTAGCAATTGAGATGTAAAATAATAATGTTATGTGCAATGTGAGAACATTTCATCAGACAGAAGAAGAAAAAATATTGTGAAGAATTAGTGACTGACTGACCGGTGTGCAGTGTGGTGGTCCATTTTTTTTTGGCTACGGTAAAATTTTTATAGCATTTCCGTGTCCAAGGAATATTCACCGCCAGACACGAAGGACGACGGAGGCATTAATATATTTTTTTTTAAATAAAAAAAATGTCAATGAAGATGTTATAAAATTTTCTTTAAAGTGTTTAAAGACCCATGAGCCGACTTAAAGTTTAAATGGCAATTGCAAAAAAAATAATTTGACAATAAAGTGCTCCCTCTGGGGGGTGCCAAATGGAATTGAGCTTTCAAGTGTATAGAAAGATATAATATTATTATTATTAAGAAAAGCTATTTACTTGCTAATTTTTTTGATCAAATCAGAGAAAAAAGGTTAAGGGAGAATTGAGCATTAAAAGTTGAGTACCAAAAAAAAAAAAATTATTAGCCGTGAATGGATGCAATGACTGATAAATAAACCATTGATCATTGTCGGTCGAGTAATGATGATTGAATAGAAAAAAAAATAACTTGTTTTTGTTGAGATTTTCATCACTTTTTTTAAGGGTGAAAATACATATTATTCAAAAGAACAACGGCATATTATTTGAAGGTTTGTACAAATTAAAAACGGAAAATTGGTAGGAACAAGCAAGTGGGGAGGGAGGTGAACGTGAACTGAACGGGTGAGGTGAGGTTCATCTCTGTGGCGTCTCGCAGGGCACGTTATTACTTTTATTATTTTTATTATTATTACAATTTAATAATAATTCGTAAAGCAGTCAGTCAGCTCAGCACCGACACCGACCGACCGACCGACCAACCGACCAAGTCAAGGATACCGGTGATATGATGATAGTAGTGACGACAAGCACTGCACACACAGACTGACACAAAAAATCAGGTTTTTTTCTTCTTCTATCTGCTCATGTCTTTGCCCGGTGGTATATAAGTAATTGGCAATTGTTGAGAAAGAATGAAAAGAAAGAATATTATTTGAATTTGAAAAAAAGGAGTAAAAAACACATATTTTTTCAGAGTTTTGTAAATGAAGCAAGTTTGTTTTTTGGTGCCGGCAAAAGAAAGCAAGAAAAAAAATAAAATAAAAGAACCACACCAGCAGAAATTTATGGATAGATAGATAGGGTAACAGTGTCAGAGAGTTAATATGGACAAGTTAGAGAAAAAAATACATATAATATTTATTAAGGCAACAACGGCACAATAGGAATGTGTAATAAGATTTTTGGTTTGGGTTGGGCACCTTATTATCTCACCGGTCGGTGAACAGTTTTCAAGATAAATTTAAAATCTACCAAGAAGGGAAAACCAGACGGCAAGCAAGCAACAACGCACCACCATCACCAAATACAAAAAAAAACAAGGAAAGAAAGAGGGCCACACGATGAAAATGATGATTGTAATAATAACGTAACAGTAACAATCGTCTCATTGTATAACATTTTTATTGAAACAATAATAATCCAATTCACAATCCTGTATAATATAATGTCATTGTTGTAGTGAGTACATAGGTGGAGAGAGAGAAAGAAAAACATTTGAATCAGGATTTTAAATGTTTTGAGAAAATGACACGGTGGCCCTGACATGTGTCAGCAGACAAAATGTCTTCCTTTTTCATTACTAGGATGATGCGATGCTTGCTAGATTATTCGTCTGACACTGATTGTATCACACTTCTCGAATTTCATTTTGTAAAATGCTTCATATTGTTCCCTGTTTGACTGAATGATACTATTGTCGTTTGGTTGGAGGATGGTCATATTATTATGCAAAATTATTTCATTGTTGGATTTTTTTGCGTGTCAAAAAACACAACATTTCACTTAATTTAATCTGCATGTCATTGATATTGAAAAAAAACGGGATTTNTTGGAGGATGGTCATATTATTATGCAAAATTATTTCATTGTTGGATTTTTTTGCGTGTCAAAAAACACAACATTTCACTTAATTTAATCTGCATGTCATTGATATTGAAAAAAAACGGGATTTTGTTTGCTTTTTTGAATAAATTGTTTTTTAAAATAAACTGTGTCAGCATACAATTTTTGCTAGAAAATTAATGCAAATGTATTTTTTTTTGTTTTTTCTTTTTGCAGAATGAAGAAGATATCCGGAACAACAACCGTTGTTTTTGGTTGGAAGGTGAATCAGGCAGTGGGAAGACACTCCTTTGTCTAAAGCTGGTTCAAGAATGGATCGCATTCCAGTCCTACAGCTACTCCAGCAGTCCACTCAACAGCCGTCTTGGGGAATTTCAAGTGCTTTTTTACGTGCCTTTGCGTGAAGTGCGTGGAGGAAGTTTGGGTCGATTCCTGCTCCGCGAATTAATCCCAAAACGTTCCGTGCTCTCACGTATGAAAGTGGCAAATGTTTGGAAGTGTTTAAATCTTTTGGGAAACTCCATGCTCCTGATTTTGGACGGACTGGACTCTGTTCAGGATCCGGATTTGTTGAAAGAAATTGAGGACTTGTTGAATGGTCACTTGTTTCCTCAAAGCATGGTGCTTGTCACGTCAACAAGTTTTAATAGATTTTCTAGCAGAATCAGTAGTAGTAACAGTAATAGTAACAGTGGTAGTGAAAAATCAGCAAAGTCTCCATCATCATCATCCTCCTCCTCTTCGTCGGCGACAATGTCCAAGAGTAGATTACCTATTTTCGATAGAGACAATAATGTCAAGCGTTTCTTGGTTCGGGGTATGGATTGGACACAAATCCAGTGTGGAATTCGACGTTATTTCAAAGGGAGGAAAAGTGGGAATGAAACGCGAATGAGTGAAATTCTCGGTGAAAGGGAGGAAGTGTGTGGATTAGCAGCAAATCCATATCTCTGTCTTCTCTTGTGCTCCGTCTTTGAGGAAGTCGGGGATATGCCGCCGACAAACGCGGAGATGTATACAGCCCTGATAAAATCTCTAATTTATCAGAATGGCTTGTTGCGAAATGACTCTTCTATAAACTCGTCGTCCTCATCTTCATCCTCCTCGTCATCATCCTCATCCTCCCATCTTCATCATAGTAATAGTAACGGCAGTCACTTTACTCATCGTCATCATCATCATAACAATAACGGCACATCTTCCGCAACCGGCTCCTCATGCAAAGACAACTCACTCCCGCAAAAGTACCAAAAGATGCTTCAAGATCTGGGTAAATTGTGTTTGGTGAAATTGAGTGAGAAGCGTGTTGGCTTTACTGAGGCAGAAATAATGGAATATTGTGGCAATCCCAACGAGCTCATAAAATGCGGAATTCTCTCCAAGCAGAAGTGGTTTTTCCGAAAAGGGAGCAAAAAGGGAATTCAACACCTGAAACTGTTGCATCCTTCTCTTACCAGCTTTTTGGCAGCCTACTACTTGGCAGTCACTGTCAACTATCCAAATATTCTGAGGCGAGAGTTGGAACTGCTCCCAAGTCTGGATTTACTTCAGGAAACTCACGTACGCCTCCCCAGAGCTTGTTTGTTCAGCGGAAATGATCAAGACAGCCCGTTCCTTGTGCTTACCCATTTAATGGAACTGCTGCAAAATAAATCAGCCTCTGTTTTCCTAACCATGAATCTTTTGGACATTTCTGTAAACTATTTGCTGGCGCTGCTGAGAGCAGCTGGTTTTTATGAGTCGAATATGAGGGCAGTTTGCGGAATTATGAGAAGTTGTAAAAATGTCACAATTAACGTCAGCTCGGAATGGACCTCTGAGTGGAAACAGGTGCTGGCCAGTGTACACTGTCCAGTAGAAAATCTAGAAGTGATACTACGTCCAGGCTACTCACTCTCAAGACTTACTGAGGGTCTTTGTGCAAATGAGACCATTTCCAGTTTAAAGTTCTCAAGTGTGCCAGGCAGTGACTGGACTCCTGTGGAGATCAACCAGATTTGTGGCCAGCTGGTGAGATTACTTATTGAAAAGAAACTCAAGTCTCTAGAGATTTGCATGACTTGCCTGGAGGACAAGGAGCATTCCAGATTTCAACCAGTTGTCGATGCTCTATGCTATGCTTTAGCTAAAATGATTCCCTTGAAAAAACTCGTCCTGGATATGGACCTCACGTGTTCACAAGTGATTCAACTAGTTTCATTTATTAAAGTACATGATAGTCTGGAGGTGCTTCATGTTCCGCACCTGGGTTGTGGACCGGAGGGATTCCGTGCCATTGCCAATTTACTCAGATCTAAACCCCTTCTGAGTCTCAGCTTGGCTGGTTCCTGGAGATCCAATAGTTTAGAGCAAGAGGCTGAAATCATTCTCGAACCATTTCCTCTAATTGCCGCACCCAGCTTTATGATGATGCCTGGAAGTGGTATTAACGGCAATGGTGTCAATGGTATGGGAGGAAAACCCGGAGGATTCAGCAGTCTTCCTCGTGCCGCCAACGGAAGTATAAAAAGTCCCTCAATAAGACGTAAAAAAGGACATCATCACAACGGCAGTTCCTGCTCGAACGGAACCGCATCTCCTCAAGGAACAAACAGCACCAACAACAGTGGTCATCTTCCCCATCATCAAGTAGGTGGTGGACTACTCACAGAAAACGACAAACGCAACTCTGACTCTGTCCTTTTCCAAAGAAATTTTCTCCCTTTGCCCATCTGTGATCGTGAGAATCATGAAGTGGACGGATTCCATGAGATTTTCACAGCACTCCGTACTCCAGGAATTCCGGCATCGGCCAATCTAAGAAGTTTAAACTTGTCTAAATGTGTGATGAACTGGGAGGATGTAATTTGTCTCGGAGAAACTATTAGAAAAACAAATTCCCTTGACTCGCTTCGCATGGAAGGGATGAAACTTTGTGATGTTCTTCCAGTGCTATTAGGTGTGCAGGAGAATCGCTCACTGAAAATGCTTGACCTTTCTTCCCCTCATGTGGTTATTGGAGATGACGCCCTACAGCTTGCTGCCAATAGTCTCAGTAAAAATACCACGCTCAGACTGCTTTCCCTTCAGGGCTGGACTGTATACATTGAGGTAAATCTTTATAATAAATTACCATTTGAAAAAAAAACTCATTCATTGTCCTTCATTTCACCCTTTTTCAAAGTCAATAGCATGATCATTAGCGTAACTAAATTGAAAGCCAAAATAAATCTCGCCAGGAAGAAAACAATATTTTTTCAACTCAGCACGATACAGTCATTGAAATAAATAAAAAATACTGAAAAGAATTGGTTAGGCATTTTTTTGTCTTGTTATCATATCAAGCAAGCAGCAAAGGAATTTCAAGATGAGAAAGAATGTTCGTTCATAAACAACACAAACCTCTTGACAGTAATTCTCTAATTTTTACTTTTTTTAAACTCAACATGCAACTTCCATCATTACCATCATTATAGAGTCACTCTAATAATCTTTTAAATTAAGCTTTGTAACATTATTAGCTAAAGCCGCTGTATTAAGACTTTTGTAACTCTTTTGTAAAAGTACAATAGATTTAATACTAATGGCCTCAAGTCAAATTTAACTTAAGTGCGATTCAATTAGGTTAATTGAGTGAGATGATACAATCTATCTTTTTTATTATTATATTTTTTTACCCCTTTTATCTTTTCCCCTGACACTGCTCGACTGACATAAATCCTTAGGCTGCCTATCTATCTTTGCTACCACTAAATTGTATCACTGTATTTACGACACAAAAAAAGAAAGAAGAGGTATTGCACAACGAAATTTTCTCTTCTGATATTTCCCACTCTCTTGAACTATTACCACCACCGGTTCATCATCATTTCATTTCATCTGTGCGTGTGAGGAAAGAAACGTGGCATTTAAAAAAAAATGTTACGCTGATTCCTAGTCATCCGTGTATTTTCTATCAAGACACATTTATCTTTAGCCATCTTATTTATTAGTTAGGCATGCTTCTTTCTTCCTTTCTTGTTGATCCACATACATACCAATGCTATTTTTCGTAATGCTTCTTCCAAGGAATTAAGTAATGGTTTTCAAGGGAAAAAAATAATGCTTTAATACTGCCAGATTGAGAATGATAGAGTGGTAGAGAGAGAGAGATTTCAATCTCTCTAGTATTCAGTCAGTCTACCACACACAAACACGCACGACAGTGCATTTTGCATTGCAAAAATATACTTTTTCATCATTGTGTCATGTGGAATGTTATGTAAATTTTGAGCAGCTAGAGAAGTAGAAGGAGAATATATGTATAGAAAAGACTAAAAAAATAAAATTATTATGCAAAATGCCTCTTTTCTTCTTCCCTTTTTTATATGCTCAGCTGCTACCATTTTGCATAGTTTTCAAAATGTACGACACATTTCAAGCCAGATTTTTCAAAATAATTCAGTTTTTTTTTCTGCGTTGTTGTTACATGCGCTATCATCATTGTCGTTATTATATTTATCATATTATCATCATGAGATGAGTGTATCATCTATCTTTTTATAAGAGATAATGGCATTCATCCGGTAAGTTGCGAGTTATAAAGCTAGCGCTAGCTGACTGATAAATGGCTTGAAAAAATGTGATTCTGCTGTGTATCCATCCATCCACCACTGAAGCTGTATAGTTTCAAATCGCAAGGAAAATAAAATCCCATTCATTTTATTCATCAAGCGAGGTAAATACTCGAATATATTACATTACTATGTGAGAGGATTTTGCATGACTAAATAGGTAGAAAAAATGCAAGTCCATGAATAAATGGATGAAAAAATTTCTGACTACCATTTGCGTAGGTAGAAGTAGATAATATGAAGATAATGCTTGCTGAGGTAGATGGGTAGGTAGGATATGCATAGGTATTCGGTTTGGTTGGTTATGTAAGGCGACAAGATTGATAGAGTAGTGGCCGCTGCTGTTGTGATACTTTTTTAACTTATTTTTTTATATAAGAAATAAAATAGGCGTGGATTTTCTTTATAATATTGACTTGGTTTACTTTAGAAAAAAAGGTTTATTCTACATACATATCTTTTTTTCTTGATTACATAATGCTACCTAGATTTCCATAAAAAGAGCTCACGCATTAATTTGAATGAGTAAATTAAGGAAATGTATTTAAGTTGGTTGGATTTGGATTTTGGTTTTTGGCTTGTTGGTTGAAAAAAGTAGGTATTAAAATGGATTGATGTCTAGGCAAGTATATTATATGTGCTTTTGCATGAATAAGAGATTTTCTTTTATTTTCTGGGATAAAATAAAGCAAGCAGAAAAAAGAAAAGGAGGGGTTACTTATGCATGCATCATGGTAATAAAAAAAAGGAAACGCTATTTTGAAAACTGTAATATGCAGAACCAAGTGACTTACTTACAACTTATAAAACTGTATATTTTTATTCCAAAATGTGTTTTATGTGTTAAATATGCACATGTAATTTACATTTTGGGAAGTAAAGGCATTCTATATTCTTATGAATGGGCAGTAGTAGTAGTAGTAGTAGCAGTTTTATCCAATCCAATCCACGACAACGACGACCATCATCATCCATCTTGAGAATGAATTGCATGACAAGAAAGAAAAGAAAACCTTTTGTAATGTTTACAGTTTTAGAGTAAGTGCTGCTGCTGCTGTTGGTAAAACTGGCAATAAGAACCTGCAAGTGTAAAAGAACAAACAATAAAAGTTAGTGGTTTCATGATAAGAGAGAAACGAGAAGAAAAGGCCATTTCAGTTTAGATAAGCTTATTTCTAAAATTTTAGGTATGGTAGTAGTTTTGTTAACAGAAGCGACAAAAAACTTGCGGGATGAATGAATAGTATTGCTAAAAAAGGAAATAGCACTGAAAGGGAGAGGTGGCAATACTACTGCCACTGTGGCAGCAGAAAGAAGAAAAAGAGATAATCTGAAAATGTGGAAAGTTATTTTGCTTAGCTAGAATCATGCGTAGACTTTTAGTAGGATGTCATTTTATCAAAAAAATTCCGGCGTAAAAAGTAAAGTCCGGGACATTGAAATGTACAGTTTAGTTTATGAGGTTTACACAGGAAAAAAAACTACAAAACATGACGACATCATTTTGGTTATCAGCGTAATCACACGTGACAGTGATAATATGCGATGGCAATGAAGATGAGGTAAATAATGATGATGATGATGATGACGCAATGTAAGTAAGGAAGGAAGTTATGCAAATCAGATAAAAGAATTTCACTCATTTATAAACAGAAAGATTTTTATCTTTTTTATTTATGTCCTTAATTTTTCAAGCAAACTTGCATACCTAGTTTGTTCTTGTTGGTGATGGTGTTCATGCTCTTTTGATAATGATGACACGAGCAGGAGAGTTCAAAGTTTTTCCTAAAAAAGTTACGAAATATTTATGTTCATACATGGCAGACTGACAGCACAATAAGCTAGTCAAGTTTTCTTTCCCAAGAGAGAGAGAGAGGTCTGGGAGTCTGCGAACCTTGAAACTAAACTAAACCAGTGAGTGAGTGAATAGCTCATAAATTCCAATATTATTGCCAAATTTTACGATAACAGTTGACATTATTGGCGCACTAAAAGGAAAATAAAGAGTTAAAAGTCAAACGTTTTATAATTTCAAAAATTAAAACCTATAATTTCTCATTTACTTCACCTTTCTCTCTCTGAATAAACCACTCCACCTATTTTACTTTTAATTTTAAGAATGTGAATAAACATTTGACTGTTGCTGCTCTCATCTCTTTTCTCTCTACGGCTCCATTTAATTTTGTCGTTTTGTCTCATTTCGTTTCTCCTTCTTGCTGCCCCTCTTCTTCTTCTTTTTTGTAAACCTATTTGTCTCCTGAGTATTTGCCCTATTGCACCATCATCAACAACAACAGAGTGCCGGCCTGTTTCCTTCCCCTTCTTCCATACATTCTTATTACTACTCCCTTTAAAAAAATTTTCTTATCAAATCCCACTGCATCTTTTATCTTGCGTAAGTGTTTACTACTATATGGCTATATGTACATTTCTTTACAGGGAATAAGAGAGTTTGTCTCCGTGATGCAATAAATTGGATGAGAATTTATGAGTTTGTATTTCACGTGTATTATGTGTGTGTGTGTGTATCTAAATGCGACACGGATGAGCAGTGCGAAGGCAGGCGAGAGAAGAAATAATTGGAATGGGAGCGAGTACCAAAAACGCTCACTTTATACGCATATATTTTTTCCCGAGGAAGAGAAATAATAATAATATTACGAGGGGATACGGATGCGCTGATATCCGTTTCGTACATATTATAACGCGTCGCATTGCTTGATTAGCTCATTCATTCTTGTCAAAAGAAATCGTACTGTAAGACTGACTCGACTTGCTTCTCTTCATTTCGGGCCACTTGCATGCAAAACGCGTAGAATAAGAGAACTGCGTTTCGCGTACTACACTTCTTGCTTCTCTTCATTTCGGGCCACTTGCATGCAAAACGCGTAGAATAAGAGAACTGCGTTTCGCTTAACGTACTACATTAACATTTCACTGATATGCCTACCTATTAATTTCTTTAAAAGCGTCATGTCTATAAAACATTTAATATAACATTATTAGATTGCTATGTAGGTGGGTAGGAGGAGGAGGAGGAGAAGACGCGAATAAAAAAAAATAAAAGGCAGTTTGAATCTGAAAAACACACATTTGGATCCGGAAATGCATATAATGCGTCCTTTTTATAAAAAAAGATTCAACAGCCATGTAACAAAAAATTGTTGCGCTGCTTGCTGCTGCGCGTTTCTTTGTGATTTCTTAATATTTACGACGAATACACACACGACACACAAAACCAGTGACTTCGCCCCTAAAATTATTGCATTTCGTGTGTTGAGGAATATTATGCGTTTTCTCTTTGCATTGTTTTTTTTAGTAAGTAGCGATGATATTATGTGTGCGTGCATTTCATTCATGAAAACCATCAAAAGACAACAAGGCATTGTCATTAACTAAAGAGCGCAGTGTGTTTTGTTAGCGTATTTAAGTCAAAAAAGAGAATGGAAGGGAAGAGTTTCCTCTCTCTCTCTCTCTCTGCTGATGAGAATGATGAAAGATTAAAGTGTTCAGTTTGCCGAGCAAGTGTTTCAAATTACTCTGATGGGATAAAATATACATAAATTTCTCAAGATCTATGTACTTTACCAACTGCACTGCAATAATGCATTCGTGTGTTTGTAGAAATGCCGACTACGAACATTTTTTTACGAGTTATTATGATGGATGCATTTCTGTATCATTATAATATTTTGGAAGACGGAGCAATATAATAGAAGAATGGAATTGCATGCAACACACGCACCCATAAAAAGATATTCTTTGGCTCTCATATCTCAAGATTTTGATCAGCCACTACTACTAAAATAAAGCTTGCTTGAATATGCAGCAGCAATTGGCACCTGTCCTTTGAGAAAAAGTTCGTTTATAAGAAAAGCTCATTCATGATTCTGTCCTATGAACGGATATATTTTATTTTATGAACGACTTTGTCTCTCCATTTCTGTGTCTGTCTACCTAGTATACTTATTATTGCCTACTATTCCTAAATAAATATTGTTTTGACTGTATCATCATCATCATGATCCTTTTCAATGGTGTAAAGAGCAGTGTTTTTGCTTTTTCATCTTTAAAGAAATTTAGTAAGGACAGTAAATAAGTCAACGTGTTAGAATCGGCGTATGGCGGTGGAAGAGAAGGAAGCAAAAAGGAAAATGTTGCACTTGTGAAAATGCATCACAAGCAAAGCTAAAGCCATTGACATGAAGAAAAAGAAGAAAGAGTGAATTCTTATTCTCTCACAGTTTTTCTTTTTCTTATTCTTTTTTACACACTCTACACACATCGCACATAAATATCAAGTGAATTTAGTACATAGAGAGCGATGAGGCAGTAGTAGTAGTAGTACGTAGTGAAGTAAACTAGTAATTTAATAGCTGCTCTGTTCTTCACTCGTTCAGTCAGTCAGACAGACAAGAAAGAAATGGAAAGGAATTCGATTCAAGAAAATTCATGTCGGCATCTGTAAATAATACAGCATTTTTTTATAGGTTGGTAGGTATATATATATATGTACTGTATGTATACAGTGTACACACATATATGCAAACAATCCACAATCTTATTTAAATGTACATGGTCAAACACAAAAAAGAAAAGAATGAGGTTCTCCTCTTCTCTGTGACTCTCGGCTTGCCTTGGTAGAAAAAAAAATTTATATACAAACGAACGATAGGAAGAACAAGGCAAGTGATTTGTGTTTTAATGCCAATGCCAAGTCGATACTTACGATGGCGGAGTATTGGATAGACACACAGAGAAAGGGAGAGAATATTCATTGAACATTTTAAATAAGAAAGAATGTCTGAAAAAGTTGCCTGTATTGAAACAGGCTATTGTTTGTATGGGAAGCAAATAAAAAAAGAGTAAACGCATCATCGGCAGCATGAGAATTGTGTAAAGTTGGACAAATATATACGATATAAGATCCAACGTGTGTGTGTGTGTAGGTAGATGTATATTGAAATACAACAAACAATTTGACAATACATTTCGATTTTACGTGGACCATCTTCATCATCATCA
>JAHZMZ010003933.1:0-12788 GCA_027743805.1 Lepidocyrtoides sp. E14 | reverse complement strand
GTCGGTACATGGTCATATTATTCGTTTTACAGGTTTCATGATGAAGAAACAGTAGGGTCCCCGGTATTTTTGCTGAAAAATGAATACATTAGTTGTGCCTTGTGCCTTCACGGATCGTTAAATTCGTTTATGTGTGTATTGTAATGTACCTTTATGTAGGTACCAAAACCAATTTATAAAATGTCAAAAGATGAACAAGGTTTTTTCAAAACTGTACTGTTTTTTGTAATACAATGCAGATTAGGCATATTTTAGTTTCAAATGTCAGTTTTCTGAAATGTTATTTTTAATCATTGCTCAGAGGGGTAAGTAGTCGAAAACCTTATTTTTATTGCTTACATGCACCCTGCATTCAAATCTGACATCAAGTAGCCACCCACCATCAGCATGAAGATTTGCTGAACTGGTAGCAAAAGTATATCTAGTGGTAGTGGAGACCTCTGTTCCCAGTGAAAGTAACTTTCACAAACCGTGCCATATGGAGCTGCAAAAAAAATTTTGTAGGAGAGTCCGCAACCACCAGCATGTGATAGGTAACGGTCTTGATCAAACTAAAGCCAAACCGGCTTTTGCATACAAAGTGGAATACGTAATACGTACAGAATTCACCTAGCTGTAGTTATGTGCAGTACATGACTTTCATCACATGTTTCTAGTGAAAGTTCAGAAGCAACAGAGTGACTTTGTTGTTAGATTTTCAGATAGCGTACCGTACGTATAAAAGAACGTCGCCGGTTGTTGATCCTCCATTACCGAATAAGCATTTTCGGAATCGGTCGGATTTAGATGACAGTCCAAAGAAGTTGTAGTTCGAGCACAAACCTGTAGATGACGTTAGATGGTTTTTTCTTGTACGTCAAACTAACTTTGATTTGTTAGCCCTATATTGCAATTGCCCCTTTTAAAGATGTACAAGGATATTGCTGCCTTTGTCTCTGTGTGACTAAAATTCTCTCTTAATGTTTTACCCATATTCCACTCCACTACTATAAAACCTCAGAAAGATTCTTGCTGCTACAAATGTTTAAGCAACAGTCATATGAAAGCCCAAGCCCTTTGCTTTCTCACATTTCATGGCACACACACATCACATCTGAGAAGTCTTAGCTGTGAAAGTCTCACACCCTTATGCCTAGTACATACCTCCTGAACCCGTGTAGAATCCACTCCTCAATTTTGATACTGAACAGAGTTGGTTGGCTGTGTTCATCGCTAAACTTTTTGCGTCATATATATCGTCATCACACGTGTGCAGTGCCCTTATTCATGGAAGTGCTTGAACTTCTGCTCTGCCACAATCCGTATTTTATATGCTATAATGGTTTGTAATATTTTCTCATAGTACATACACACAGCTATGTATACAGCAGTGTATGGGAAACGAGAAGGTGAAAGGTGAAGAAAGGCATAATTTGAGAGGGCTCTGGCTTAAAGTAGCCTATGCTTTCAATATCAACAAAATGAACCACTTTTCATATATTTTATACTTACAGTGTATATAAGCTAGCTTCAAACTCACATTTCGATTATTTGCTTTGTCTGTTCCCTTATATAAATGCAAAGTGAGACTCTCTCACCGTAAAACACTAGAAATGGTAGAGGGAGAGGAGGAATAAATATACCTACTTAAACGCTCACCGGCTCACCTACATAATATCCAATGGGTATAGGGTTTATGCATTTCAATAACAATTATTAGCAGTGGCTCTGCACATCCTTTTCGTAACGATTATTTGGAACGTTTTTTTCAGGATAATCTGAATCCAATAATGAAGGTAGTTCTAGTTCCGGGAAAATATACACATAGCAATTGATGCACATATATGTATATATGTAAATAGATACACTATATGCACTCAACTTGAGCTCAGAAAAAACAGAGTACTTTTATAACAAGTTGTATTAGTGGCTTCAGTCAGTTTTGATAATGATGGTGAATGGTGGTGATGTCGAGGAGGATACTTATTATACCGAGCTTATACACAATATACAAAAAAAGTAAAAGCAAAGTTATGTACAACGCTGCTCGGATCAAGTGGCATGGAATTTTCCAATAGATATTCTATATACATTCCAATTGAAACTTTTTCAGAAAAAGTTTCTTCATTCATTATATTTCCTACACTTCATAATATACTGACATGATCATGATGATCATTATATATAGATAGTGAGGTTAGTAGACTAGTTGAAGACGAACTTATTGCTTCATGAACTGTTTCCTGAAGATTTATCTAAAACTTCTCTGAGAGCAAAGTCAGATGTTGCACTTGGAAAGAGGACATGGCAAGTTTCTCTTCAGTGTGCGATGATATCTCTATACTAGGTCTTTATACCATGTGAGCTATGATCATCATCACTGATGAAAGTACCTGCGAAAAATAATTCCTCTTTGGAATACCTGTGACGTAAATGCGCCTTGCCTTGTTCAAATATTGGGATTAAATCTTTTTGTGATTCTTTTGCACTCATTTCTTTGAAATGATTCTTACCCTTTATATTTTTGAGGATCATTCCCAAAGAAAATGGCAGCATTTAAATATTGACGATATGCATGTTGGATGTTTGGTAGTTAGAAGAAGGGAAACATGACGTATTTGTAACCGAAAGCTTTTTTTATCTGACTGAGAACCACATGGCTGTGTATGCATAATGCATTCACATGTGAACTTGAATCAACATTTAAATGAGATGAATCATATACGTACATACATGCACGTTTCGGGCTTTCTCCATTGAAATATTTAAATCTTATGTAATTGCTCAGTGCTCATAATCATCAAAGAGAGAAAAGTATGCCTGTAGGTTTCCAAAAGGATAAAGCTTTTCCTTTTCGTACTTATGTGATTCATCAAGCTTGCTGTTTGAAGGGAAGAGCATTGATGTACGTAAGCAAATAGGATGTTTTGAAAGAGACGGACTTTACGGGTTGTTACGTGCAATTGAGTCAGATGAGTGAAACATTGCAGAGAGGCGAAATTAGGTGCTGTTTTTTCAGTGAAAATTCAAACATCCTGTGTAATTTTGTGGAAGAACAAATTTTGACGGTGAAAAGAGGAAGAGCCTTTGGGCACCCGTTTTGCTGTGCAAGATAATATGCCTTCCTTTATTACTAGTCAAATGTGTTGGTATGCATCTGTATTATGTCCATCTTTTTTTTTGATATTCCATGAATCTGAAATAGCATGTGGGAAGTGAAGAAGACTTTGTATCACTAGAACAAACAAGTGAGTAGTTTGCAGCAATGAGATTGAGCTTACAAATGTATGATAAAAGCAATGAGATGGGTTCACTTCGTGAGTGATATGAGAGTAGTGTGGTAGGTAGGAGTACAGATTTACCTGCATAAAAGGTGTACCTATACGCATAATATGTGTATGAATATGGACAGCTTGACTTTCAAAAAAATTACTTTGTATTCTCTCTCGAAAAGACTCAACCATGTACTTATGTATATCTTTCACCATTCTGCTACCTTGAGCTACTACTACTACTAACATCATACAAATTTTGCTTTTCTTTTGCCGCCGCTACTGATGTTTGTTGAAACGGAAGAATGATATCGTGATGACGCATTAGAAAAAAAAATGGTTATCTGGATTGCATGAATATGTAATGCCCTTGCTGAATCATTTGTGCTCACCTTCGTAAAAAAGATGGGAAAATTAACACATGCATGAAGCAAAAAGTATGCCATGTAACAGAATCGTAATCAGCGTTTTTTTTTACTGTGTTGGTTTTAGTAGATAGATACNTTCGTAAAAAAGATGGGAAAATTAACACATGCATGAAGCAAAAAGTATGCCATGTAACAGAATCGTAATCAGCGTTTTTTTTTACTGTGTTGGTTTTAGTAGATAGATACCTATTTGACAGACAAGTCTTGTCTGACGAGCTGGACTGTAATGAATATTTTTTTCTGTAATGAGCTACTACCTTATTGTAAAGTTTGAGCATAATATATACTCTTCTATCGGACGCACATAATACTATGAAATGATTTCCATATGATCTTAAATTAAAATTGCAGGTCGTAGTTCATGACACATTTTATGAAAAAATGGCGACCGTTATTGTCAGATTATTGTTGCTGCGTCATCTGAAAGTTTTCTGCGTTGCAAAATCATAGTGATAAAAAATATCACTTAATATTTGTGGCATAGTTTGTTGAAATGCATTATCATAACGGTCGACAAAAAGGGACCAAAAATCCACAATTTGAAGTAAATCGCCGGTATGCATGTTGGAAAAAAAGTCTGCATCCCATTCAAGTAGACAAACAAATATCAAGTAAGCTTGCTACTTTGCTTGTTTGCATTTTGTTTGTCTGCTTATGTGATTGCGCGCTTGCAAGCAAGCAACACAGATTGAAATGAAACGGTGTAGTAGGCATGTTATGGATTTAAAAAGCCCATGTGTATTGTAAGGAAAATTTATAGAGACTCTTTCAAGCGCGCTACCAGCATACCGACAGAGAGAGCGAGCTCTTGGGAGATATACATTTTACAGCAACATCAGCAGTAAGGGCAATGAAATGGCTGAATACAAATATTATGCAGCATTGGAAAATGCTTTCACTCGACTCTCCTTTGCTGTTGTTTCATCATTCTTTCAACCCTATCGCATATAGAGACGTCCGTCGTTACACTGAAAAAAGTGTCACCTCATTCTTTCCTTCTCGTTGATGTGCGTCATCTTTCTTCCTTTTTCGTTTTCCTCTTAAAAAAATAAGATGCGAAATCAATGAATACACATTCAATCTTATCGATCTAGAAAACACAGAGAAGCGGATGTAATTATGTGACTTTTCATTCTCCTATTTTATACGCAAGAAGAAAAGTTTTCATCTTTCCCGTTCGTTGAGTGTGAATAAAAGAAAAAGGGAAAAGAGCTTATTTTTTTTCTCTCATTCGCCCTCCGTCAAACTAGTTGATATGAAAGTAAGAAACACAGTGTTAGCTTCCATGATGCCTGACATTTTTACGACTTCTCTTCTTTATATGCATTATATTTTTCCGTCTTTGGGCTTTGGATGACCTCGTCTCGAGTATAAAATTCTTTCTTATTCTCCCTACTTGTATCTCTTGTTTTTCCCGTTCAATCACGTTCCATAAGTTGACGAAAATCTCCATTATACCAGTAGTGTAAGTGTGTGCATGCAAAATAAAATCGCAAAAAGCCTTCCTTTTTATCATCGTCATCGCCCCCCACTACACCATTTCAACCTGAATTTCCGGAATTATATAACACATTGTAGTCAGCAGTGGTAGTAAAGAAGAAACGGAAAGATGTAATGGAAATTTACGCTTTCTTCTCTCGAAAGAGTCATGTATCAACATCAGCACAATAAAATGGTGGAGTTCATAATAATAGTATGCTTCTGTAATATTCGATGTCGTCGTTGTGTTCTCATATTTGGCATGTCACATGAAGTTGATGACCTTAACAAATGTATGTAGGTACCTATGCAATAATATGCATGAATTCATTCCTAATTTCAAGTGTGACGTAATCAACTCTATGCTGCAGTAAATTTTGTTCATCATCAATATCAATATTTTCTTGATTTTTACCCTACAAGGGCATGTAACAAGTTATCCCCATGCATGTATTCGTTTCTCTTACAGTGTCTGACTTGACATACTTATAGTGTGCACTGTGCACACTGTCATACCATGTATTTTACTGTTGTACGTCATATCCGCATAATATCTATAATTTCCAAAGAATAGTACAACGAGAGAATGATAGAGTTAAGGAAACTGCAGTGATGGTACTGTTTCTGTTCACTTGAAGGGACTTGATAAAATACAAAAAGTCAACTTGGTGTCACGCATTTTGAAAGAATTATAACCATTTGAAAATATTCAAAGCATGTGCATACATAATGCATAGATCGTGTCATCCATGTTGCTTGTTAGTATTGCTCTTTTACTACACAGTTATTGCGACTGTTTTATATTTCCTTTTTTCTCTGGTAGTAGTAGTGATATAGGGCTTCATAAGTTATAAAAATGCATGGTCGATGAAATTCTGGATATTTTGGCTTAAATTTTTGATGACACCAGCCACACATGAAAAATGCATGTTTAAGAAAGAGAAAAAAGTAAAATGACATTTTCCTTTTAGCGTAACCTTTTCCATGCTACAGAACTGCAAAAAGTATGGGTATGGGATAAAAGGAATGTAGCAGTAGAAATGGGACGGGAGTAGCGAGAATTTCAAATTATTTGTTTCCTTTTTGGCAATACTAAGTGAGATGTCAGTCTGTCGTCGCTCCTTCGGCCGTCTTTCTCGTAATTAATTTAATTTAGTTTCCTCCCATGTGGTTTAATTTGTTTTGAATACTTGATGATCCAACTAATTATTCAAAAAAACGAACTGGGTGACCGGTATTTCCAACATATTCCGATGACATTCTTTCTATTCCAGTTTTGCAATACCAATAAGCGCTACTTTTATCTTGCTTTCTTTTACTTAATTATTTTCGACGTGTAGTAGTATTGTTTCTCAGTTTTTAGCTGCAAAAATTTCTGGTTATTCTCACATCATCATCAGTAAAATGAAGTACGGTTTTTATAAAGCCTATAAATAATAAATACCTACATACAGACCTGTACATGCATAAAAAACGCCACACTACCAAAAAAGTGTATACCGAAAATAAAAACACTACAAAAAAATATTTTTACAGCACAGATCCGTATGACAAAATAAAAGTAACATCTCTCATTGTTTTTTAGAAATGTTCTGCTCCCTCCAGTCGTGATCATCACCACAGGCATCTCTTTTTGTTGCATTTCATTATAATAATGAATGCGCGATGATGATGATGATAATAGCGAAATGTGTAACTTCCATCAAAGGCGAAAATATAAAATCTTTTGTTGTTAAAATACAAGTTTTTCTAAATAAATGCATGCACAGTATTAAAAAGTAAATATCACTTTTCTATTGTGTCTACTCCAAAAGTAAAGTGTGTTTCTAACCTATAAGAAATTATTTTTGAAGGAACATTACATGTCTATCTATGTAGGATTGTATGCATATCAACGCAGCCCTTTTAGTATCTTGCTCCCAGAATTTTCTAATATTCCATCCACCAATATATATGAGACTATTGCTAGGCATGTTTGGCGCCAGCTCCCCGTCCCTAACAGCTACATAATACTTTAAGGAAACGACAGACAAAATGAAAGATGATCAACAGTCATTTGAGTCTTGAGTCCTTATAAAAGATCTCGATGTGCTTTGTTGGTGTTGTTGTTGTTATAATAGTTCTAATGAAACTATGCGTTATCTCTTTTCCTATAATATACAAGTTTATGTACCTCTGTTATTAACAAATTTACTAGTCATACGAATTCTTGGGAGATTCACCCTGTAAAATAATGATGTGACTAGCTACAGAGTTGATTCGTTTGCAATAGTACATTTTATTTTGCCAGCAGTTTCTTCAAATCGTGAGGACTTTGTTGTAATTTTGCTGAGTAAATGAAATCATGTTTTGTGAGGTTTACTATTATTACTGTAGTGCAGTTGTTATTATTTTCTCTTTTGGCAAGTGATAAAACTCTTACTGCCAGTATTTGATAGCACTTCTATAATTCTAAATAATGCACTCATACCATGTTCTCATTCATATTATTACAAATTTTTATTTGTCCATTTGGCAAATATACAAAGCAGTAAACATTCATGCATGCGTACGTAGTAATTTAACACAAAGCGGGTTTGTTTGTCGCCTATAATTATGAAGAGGCAAAGTATGCTGAATAAAACTATATTATATAGGCGTTCATAGCACCTAATAAAGAAAATGTTTGAAAGAAGTAAAGATCAGACGTGAGCAATAATAAATATGCATGTGCATACACAAATTGTGTAACACAATGCTTATTTCATTCTTAAAAGATATGGAAGAGCATACAACTTTGCCGTTTTTTCCTAAGCCCACCTACTTTTGTCCTGGAATAGACCAACAGTGACAATTAATCTTCATCCTACCACCATCTTTTAAAGTAATAATTACAGAGAATGGAACGTAATAAACTGCATAAGATATGTGAAACTGTATATTTAAATGCGAATATAAAACTGTCCTCTTGTACACTAGTCAAGTCACGTGATGTACCTTGATGCATAGGAAGTTGTGTATGAAGTAAGAAAAGCAATTTCTGCTCTTAGTATGAATTACTTTTTGACCTTCTGTCAAGACCGTGTCTCAGAGTTGCGTTTCAACTCTTGAAAATAACCGTGGCGGATTCGTGTAAATAGCGGAGGACTGCTGTACTTTAGTTTTGACTTCCACATTTATGATACTGATGGTGTTGATAATGCAGGGATTGAGTGTATGCATTTATATCTATCTGTTTGTTTAGGATTGATTTATGGGTAGTTGTGGGCGCCGTTTTTTGTGGTAGCTCCTTATTCAAAAGCTAAAGTGCTTATATGTGAGTCCGAGGTTTATATAATTATAAGCAATAGATGATCCCATGATGGGGTTTTATGCCTATAGTATGTACAAATAAACAAAACATTTTGCTTGGGTCATGCCCAAAAATCTACAAATATTGCTCTGTGTTTTGCACTTTTCACATATTTTAAGTGAGTTACAGCAGATAATATTACATAACGTCAGTCCAATTCTTGAAAGGAGGAAAATATGTGATTTTTATAGTGAACCTTGAAAAAATTGTGATGAGATGAGAAGACGAGATTGCATTTTGTCACTGACAGCATTTTAGGATTGCATTGGAAAAGAGTTGATATGGTAGACACTCTGTGAAAAAAAAAAACTTGAGTATTACTTGCTCTGTGCCCATGTAATCTAGCATTAAAACCTTCCATTTGTTTGGTCGACAGAAACTGCCATAACTTTTTTTTATCCCACGCACTCAGCGTTACAAAAATGTCATTTCGACAAACTGATCTCAATGGACTGCTAGTCAAAAAGAAGTTGGACAAGTAAACTTATATAACTAATTCAATATATTATATCCAGTATTCTCAAGCAAACCAAAAGCTTGTAAGTTTGCGCATTCAGTTCATCTCAGACCAGAACAACAAGTGCAAAATATACTACCTACTATACAGTTAGGTAAAAGTTAACCAGTACTGCCAGCAACATCTTTTCCGTTGTTATTTTATGTGAATTGTTAGGAAGATAAATAGAATAACTAGCAACTTGCTTTACCGTTTTTGAAAGAAACCAAGTTACATTAGATATTAGACAAGAAGTAGGGCAATAACTTGCAAAAGATACACATGTTATAATATGACGGTTAGTATTTAAGTTTTCGATGAGTTTCATCGTAGCAAAAAGACGTCACAAAAAAAGTGAAATAAATATTACAATAATGGTAGTAGTCTTTCACTTCCTTTCTTGGAATCGTACTTTTGTATATTTCTTTCCGCAAAGTATCAACAATGTACACGTTTCCATTTTCTGCTCTGTTCGATGGCAGTTATTCGGAATATTATGTAAAATAACTTTTGTGTCTATAACCGAAAGTTTTGGATGAATAGCTTCACTACGACATAGAACAAGTGTGTAGTAGTAGTCTTTACCTCTACCTCATTTTATTTAGTTCTTCTCGCCTTCTATAGCATCCAGTATTTGCAAGTCATGGCCATATAATATTTCCAAGTACTCAAATATTCTTTTACCTATTTTTTCACAAATACATGTGTCTACTAGAAGCAGAGCATGCTTCAGTTCATCCTCCAGGGAAAATATATTGAGCTGAGTAAAAAAATTGTTCTCTCCTTACTTCCATACATACATATAATATTACCTAGGTATGTATTTCCTTCTTACGCAATTTAAAGAAGCCTGACGAGCATATAAACGAACCAAGAAAAATGAGGGAGAAGAAAAGAATCGAAAAAAGCTTTTGTTATTGAGAAAAAGGCTTTTCTATTTCCAAGAATGTTCTCTCCTGATATCTCTGAATGCATTTACATTTCACATTTGTTGATCCAAATACACCACCATGCTTTCACTTTTCTGTTATTATCCCAATGGAGGATATTCGAATTTTCGAAAAGGTTATTCGAGAGATATATTATAGGCACGTAGTTTTCCTTCATTTTATATTTTAATGCAAAATGGGGGCGGATCGTAGCAAGAGCAATAAGAGAATGCATTAGCTAGCAAAATGTAGGTGCACATAACAATCCTGTGGATGAACACGTGAGTTCCATTCACATCGTGTACGAAAGTGAGTACGTGTACAGGGAAACGTAAGATTTCTATAAAAAAATATATATCAGCGAAAATATTAGCCTATTAGCAGAAAATACACACTGGCACTGACATTGCATGTTTTGAGCAGAATATATTTACCTATACTTTTTGTTGTATATTTTTTGAGTATCGTGACTCGTTTTCCGCGTTTCTTCCATGTATGGGAAAAGCAGTACATAAAATGAAGTAATGACACAATCCTTTTTTAGAGACAACTCTCGTAATTGTAGAACATAGCCACATATTTTTTTTTGCTGATGAAGCGTGTTTCATTTCAGTCCTGGCTTGACTGCAACTCTCGAAACCAGTGTAGTATTTATAGATTACCAAACCAACCGATATTGACGATATTGAAATGTACAGGAGGATGTCACAATATTATACATAAATCGAATACTTTCTATTTTTGTTTATTGTAATATTTATAGTGGACATAGCTCTAATGTAGTTTCTACTTTTAAGTTCTCTCTGTCTCTCTCTCTCTGTTCGAAAAAAATGAGAAAAAAAAGTTTGCTAATATTTTAAAGATAAAAACTTTGCTTTCGCAATAGTACTGAGTTCAATCGATGCAATTTACGTGTACAGACGGACGACAAAAAAAGGAACTTTCTAGCTTGATTATTGTGTGCCACGAGGCTACAAAATTCATAGTACGAATCTGCAATGCCACACCACATGATGATATACCCATGAAGTACATTTTTTACTAACAAGTGAGACAAGCAGTTGGTGTCCGTGGTAGGAACTTTAAGAATGTTTGTGAGCAATTTGCTCGTGTAGTTCAGTTGTCTAGAATGGATTATATATTAAGGTCATTCCAATCGTTTCGGTTTTCACGAGACTGGCAGTAGTTGTTCCGTTTCTCACAAACTTTGGCATAGTTTTCTATTGATGAAACAACTCTTGTCTTGTGACGTGCATGGTGCATGTGCTACTGTCGTCACATGATCATTATCATCATTAGTTGGTAGAGCATCCTAATAAATATATTTGAGCATGCTTATCTATATGGAATACGTAACACTTTGAAATTGAATGTTGTGGTTTGAAACCGACTTTGTTTACATTAGCATACATATTATATTAAAGTACTTGGAAAATGGCGATGATGATGAGCATGTTTGTCTTCCAACTCGTGTCTGATGGTGATGACGACGATCCGCGGTGGTGATAATAAAAACATTAAGATTTTTTTTCCAGAACAGCTTTTGCACGTTCATATAAGGAAACCTGTAGAAAAAAGTCCCGTGTGGGACTAGCATTGGTATTATTGCATTTTGTGTGGTATTTTTTGTCACGTTTTGTATGTGCTTATTTTAATGTAGAAATGTCTCAATCAAATCCAGTTGTTTTTATTGTAATTTTTGTGCTGCTGTTGCTTTTGCTCTGCCTCCCACATGCTGTGATGTGACATGTGGTGGTGAACATTGTAACATTGCAAATTGTCGATAGCTGTGTGTGAAACATATTTGTGTGGAAATACATATATACCGACTAACCTTGATAAAAAAAGCAGGTTTGTGTTGAGAATGTATGTGCAATATTGTACTGTAATTGTCATTCAGCAACAGCTGGCAACTCACAATAATAGGTGTACTGTGTCGCACCAGAAAACTACTGTTCCATTCTAGAGTGCTTTTTGAACAGTAAAAAATGAAACGGAAATCGTTTCGGCTTGGTATCAAGGGATAATGATGGCATTAAGAAAGTACATTGTAAGGTGAATGCAATGAATACACGAATTTTCTCAGAGGATCTATAACACTTCGCAGAAATCTAACCTTTGTTTTGAGGTTGCGAGAGAGGAGAATGTGGTGATGCATAAGTAATTAGGCATACCAACGTGCAAAGTAGAAAGTGGTACAGGTAGATGCATATTTCTATGCATTAATATTAGTTCAATAATAATATTATTCAAATAGCTTTATCTTACCCCTAATAAAAAAAAGTGGAATGAAATATAACAAGTAGCAGCAATAAGAAATGGATTTTATTATTGCAAGAATAATACATCGTCAAAAGGTTAGCTAGCATGACTTTGATGATTATTTGCGTCTTGTTTTCACGCACGACGCCCTTGAAATATTCATGATGTCGGAACGGAATTGGCTATGTGGTAGCCACTTACCAGCACCACCGCTCATACGGCTAATATTACTGTGCTGCTGTGAAAGACAATGTTAGAAAAACAGAATTCATTTGGAGATAGGATCGGATAAAGTATTGTACCATATTATTACCACACAAAGCAGTGTTCACTTTCGCTAAATTAGCGAAAGGTGCACAGGGAAAATCTAAGGAATGAAAACTCAAAGAGAGGAATCATATTTCTTTACAAAAGGGAAACAAGCTTTGTATACTGCTCCGTTGGAGATGATGAGCTTTATAATTTGCCAACAAACTCATTATCGACCCGATGCTCGTTTTATGTAAACAGCTTATTTTGTTGAGTATATAAACTCATTATAAAGGAGATGCACAAATTCTCAAGGATCAATTAGGGAAAGTAAAGAGCTTGTTAAAAAGTAGAGAAAAAGAT
>JAHZMZ010003932.1:0-10268 GCA_027743805.1 Lepidocyrtoides sp. E14 | reverse complement strand
CTCCTTTCTAATAATATATATGTGTATAGTGTACGTATATACATCCCCAAAAAAAATTGACACTATACATAAATACATATTATATGTATTACATACAAGATAACTTGGATAACCAACAATATTTGCCCATCGTACATTTCGCATGTCAATAAGAATTTGGCCTCCTGTCCAAAACCTAAAACCTTCTACTTATTTACTTTTTTTCCTATCTTGCACCCTTACTTTCTCTTACGTCTACTTCTATACTATTCTATATTTTCCATTCTGCTCATTCATTGTATGTATGTTCTGAACAAACTTCCGATGTCACAGTCACACACCAGCCAATATAGAAAAAAAAAGTTATGTTGTTTTCCGAGGGTGGTGGATGTGTACTGTACCACTGACTAGCGAAAACAACCTTTCCCTTTTTCCTTGTGCGATCGCCTTACATGTGTTGTTTGCAACTTGATGTATAAATTGTATATAAATTTTGTGATAAGATGTCCAATATAAATGCACATGTCTAATAAGCTGTCTATATGATATGTATGTGTATCGGAAATGTGTACCCAAGAAGAATGCCGCGTTTTCTATTACAGAGGAATCTACCCAGAACGGTATTCTTCTTGTAGATTTAAACTACTACTTGTACCACCACTACCGTGTAACAAAGCAGCAGCGGCAGCAGTGGTCTCTTGTCTGTTAGACATTTGCTTCTTAAATATCTCTCCCAAGGGAAAATATTACAGTATAGTGCTAGCAGCAATATCACTTGTTTATCTGCAATAGCAGCAAAAATGCATACCTACACACGTACTTCCAGTACCACGCGTCATCTAACAAAGCAGCAGTAGTAAACAAACTGCAATGTCCAGACGAAAGAAAGAAAGAAGGCAACTTTACATGAGGTACATTCATGTTTAGGCTAAAACTAACCTTGTAACTTTCTATTTTTTTTTCTTCTTTTCACTGTCTTTCTTTTGCTACAAATGCCTATTCGTTTCGTACCGTTGAACAACAACTGTTTCAAATACATTTTCTTTTTGTTGTCGTTCTTCTTGTTGTTCACCTTCTTGTTATTTTTTCCTAGTTTTTTTTACGCTATGTTCAACAAAACAATTCCTTGTTTTTCATTTTCACTTCTCACCCCAGGTACATTTATATTTCAAATAGGTAAACACTACTGAAAATGGAAAAATGTTTGCTTGTTAAACTCTTGTTTTTTTTCTTGTTTTTCATTCCAACAATATCGTCCTTTTCTCTATGCAGCGGCAGCATTTACAAAAAAATTGCATTGTATGCTGTTTTGTTATAATATGGATCCAAAAATGCGAATTGGCAAAATGAACACAATAGTTGATATGCTACCTATGCCCTTATATGTAAACAGTTTTTCACAAAACACTTCTTTTCTACCAATGCTGCTATGCCTGATTCTTTTCATTCTTTGTTTTTCTTTCTCAACAGTTTCAAGGAAAAGGAATAAAATCAGTTTTTGTATATATTTATCCATTATTGCTTCAAAAAGTCAATATTTCCACTACTGCCGATGCCGTGCCTGTATCTCTCTTCAGTATCACACGGTAAACAAGCCAAGTCAACAAAAAAGGAAGACGTTTTCTCATGACAGGTGAAGTTGAAATAAAAAAGAAAGCAGTATAATATGCATATAGCTGCCAAATGATAGAGAAAGCAAAGGTTTCTGGTTTCCTTTTCTCCCATACGATTTTCTCTATCTTTCCCCTTCTTTTGTACGACAGTAGGCACAATACATGCATGATGGTGTGTGTGGTAGCGTATTTTACGACAGGCAGCTAGTGCAGTAGTAGTCGGTCCGAACAACAAGACTAGAAAGTAAAAAATGGTAGTTGTCGCAGTTGGAGTCAGCCGTTAACGTTCGATTGCTATCATCATTTTAAGTGGGCTCACAAATTTCTCCTTATAATGCCCATGTAGGCACATGCTTGCATACATTCTTATTGCATATAGGTACATTTATTATGGAGTTTACCAACTTTTTCCCCCTTTTGCTGATGATGGTCAGCCAGTGTTATTTTTTCCGCTCTTGTGCAAGTGACTATGTAGGTTAAGTTGTACAACACATACGTAGGTACATATTGTGTCATACGTTTTTGTGTGCTGTACTCCTCACTCCTTCTGTTTCTTGTAACGCAACAGCAAAAAAAAATCTTTTCCCTTTTTCTTCAACTTTCATGCAGATGTTAGTGTTTTTTTTTTGCTGTGAAAAACGCGAAATAAGTAGACTCAGGAGATTACAAAATGTTGATATACACTATCCGCTCAACTATATTTGTGCTGTGGAGAAAAAAAGTTAATTCTGAGTGGATAGTTACACCACCTTAGCATTTTTGCTAAACTTGCTGTTCTCACATTCTACTGCTGCATGCGATTATGTAGGTACGTTACACGTTTCTTTGTTTTCGTGATGGTGGCGCCGGTGGCGCTCTGTATGCGCTGCACTTTCAGTCGGTGCGGTGATGATAGCTTTTGGTCTCTACTAGAGGCTTTGTGAAAGGCTTAACTTTTTTCTACTCTTAACGAGCTTTATGGATTACTGAAAAAAAATAATCATGGAAAAACAATAATCTGACCATGCACGCTGTGCTTTTTTTCATTAAGAAGAAAAAAAATTCCCTATGGTGTCTCTCCACTCCACCATTCATTCAGGCAATATCAATGTAAGCATCTGATTTTTTTCTCTCAATAAACTCGACTGCAATTAAAACTTATCAAGTATCATAAATATATCATATCTGATTCATAAACTGTGAAGCATTAACTGTTTTACACCTAACATGCAATTATAATTCCCTCAACAATAACAGTAAAAGTTGGCACTGAATTTTTATCAAAACATGGCAATTTGCAAATAAACGGAACATTATTATAATGGATATCATTTTGTACAAAAAAAACTAGCGTACAAACAAACTTGACTCTTTTGGATCCACATATTTTGTGGTGACCTCCTTTTTCTTACACTCGAAAATTCAAAGAATATTCATTAAAACACGAAAAAAATCTTTCTGTCAGTCACACTCTCTCTTCTCCTATCACATCCATACCACTCTCTTCTCCTGCTTATGCCTCACCACATTTCAACTCTTTCAATACAAATAGGGAGCGAGCAGAAGAAAATACACATACGCACACACACACAAAAGGATGTGTCGAAATTTACAAAAGTCATGAACATATTACTACTTCTGCATTTAGAGTATGATATCAGCATTCACACTACTCCACCATCACAACACAACCCAAAAAAATGTTAATTCCTTTTAAAAACACTCATGTAAAAAAGGAAAAAAAAACTTTTTGAAGAAGGAGAGAGAGTGAAAGAAGATATTCTTTTTTAAACAAAGTTTTGTTATTGCCTACTCATCTGTGATGCTTGTGACTGAAGAGCAGATGAAAAGAAGAAGTTGGTTTGGTGTTGGTGTGTGTGCATAGCATTCATTCATAATAACATGGCGATCCCCTGTAATGTGTTCCCTTTATTTTTTCCCTTCATCAAACTTCCACAAACTCTCTGTCTTGTTGGTATTCATGCGTAGTCTTAGAGTATTAAGAATTATAGGGATATGTTTTCACTGGTGCTGCTATTGTAGTACACTCCTTCGCAGACAACAAACAACAGCAAATTTTTCTTCTTCGCTGTGTAATTTTTTTTCTTGACTAGTGTGCATGCATGAATGGCTGCAGCAGCTTCTGCTGTTGATGCTGCTGGAAGAGTGGGAGAAAAGTTTTTAAATATATTCATCATAAAGACAGACAGATTCAAGAAGAAAGAGTCTTTCATTTGTACATTATGAGAAAAAAAGGAAAGCTCTTATGGAACGAGTGAAAGAAGGAAGGAGCTCTACGGTGTGTGCTGTCTGCTTTTACTTTTTCTTTTGAATATGATGACTACTCGTATATTTTCATACGATTTAATTCTTTGTAAAGTTGCATGGCTTATAGAAGCTGGTACGCAGCTGTCTCAAGCAAAAAATTAATATTTCACTCAAGAAATGTCCAACTCTAAAATGCCTGTAATTAATTACGCTCTAACGAGGAAGCTAAATCTGCAAACTAATATTATGAGGAGAAAGCAGTGATGATGAGCATGGATATCATTTGAAATAGATGCTTCAACATACACCATTCTTTATATTTTTCACCCGAAAAATCATACATAATTGCCAACCTATTGTTTCAACATTTTGCTTGGCTGTAAAAAATGCCATCATCGTATTATTCGTGAAGACTCAATCGATATTACTCCACAACTTTTCTCTTGTGTACACAATTGGAAGTTTTAATTGAAAATTCTACTGGCATGCCACCAATGACCCGTTGAGTTATGATGAGAGGGGAATGTTTAAAAGATAAATACCGTTAACTGGTCTGGTATGCCTGACCATGGCCTCAGAATTATTCCATGTTTACTAAAGCTTTCAATATCTACTTATTCTGCAAGTTATGCGTTAAATCCTACGCGAAAAGGCATTTCCTTCTCTTCTTTGTCGCTTAATGCTTGACCCAGATTCAAAAGACACTCCCAGCTATTCTTGGCATCGCATCACAAAAGTCCCAACCTTTCCCCTGTTCTCTTATTCAAATACGTGAAATACACAATAGCTTCAAATTTTGGATAAATGGCTGGCTCTACACGCTTATGCTATTTACATGCCCGAATGTTTCCAAATGGAATATTGTTCATTTGGAGCAGGTATATTTTCTTAATACTAGAAAAACCCAATAACCTTTTGTAAATAGAATTCCACAGTAGAGTGGTGTGTGTGTATCACGCGTCGTCAGTGTCATGTAACTTTTGAACAAGCGCAAATACCAACCAACCAACCCGCCTACTGCATCTTTATTTGGCATCACGGGTTTGGTTTGCTTCCTCTAAACTAGCAATGTGGGTGGCAAATGTAAAAAGAAGGTGCTATTTTTGACGTTTCATTTTCAAGGAAAGTGAAAAAAATGCATATTCGTTAGTATTTTGTATGCATACCTAGCTAAACTGCACATCATAAACTTGCTCCCTTTTCCACATGCTTCGCTACTTCCACTTTGAATAAGGTACGTAAAAGACATCACCAGAATAGTTTATTTGGTTGTTTACAAAGAAAGTACGGAGAAACGATTTACAGGAGGAAATGAATAGCTGACTCACAGACCTTTCTCTCAGTTTTTACGATTGTCTGCAAGCCTACTTTTCAACATTCCTCCAACCAATAGTAGACTTGTGCTCAACGCTTTGCCGTCCTTTCCTCCGTATGCACTTGTCTGTCGGAGTGAGTGAGTGGCAGACAGACGTCGCGTTTTTAAGCAAGAAGGGTTAAACCTCACAGAAAAAAGGAGACATGTAATTTGGTGTACCAAAAGTAAGTACACAGGAACCATAAAAGGAATCGTTTTATGATAGATGCAGCAACTACTTGACTTTTAGAGTGTGCCGTTTTACAGCAAGGATGTTGGCTCCTTGAGTTGCCTTGCGCTCATAGTAATTGTAGCGAAACATGTTCCAGAAGCTTTTTGCAATTAGAACAAAAAGTTTATTCTGTCGACTCTAGTCGGCGAATCGTGGACGCAATATCAACAACAGTTCATATAAGAGTACAAAGGAATGGATTAGTTATGGAAGTTTTGCATTTTCAAAAACTTTTTTTTATTACTACCAGTAATTGAAATGGCATTACGATGTAAATAACTGTGTGCACATTATGCATTTAAACTGAGGAAAATTTCCATTTTTTATCAATGGTAGACGAGCATCCTTAAAATGAAAATTGAAAGCGGGAAAATGTAAATTGTGGTAAATTTTTTCAAACGTCTACATATAATATTGCAGGAATATATATTCGGATACTACTAGTCTATTGAATGCATTGATTTGAATGGCACATCATTTTCTACAAGACAAAGGTGGTTATTTTCATCGTTATTTCAAATAAAATTTTGAACGTGACTTGTCTTTGCTTTCTCCTTTGAGAAAATTGGAGTCCCTATTTTTATTACTTTTATCTTCTCCAGTTATAAAATAAACGTTTGACCCGACACTTTAGAGGAAAAAGTGTAAACACATATACGTACGTTTCATATATTGGGTAAGGTGGGAACACGCATACGTTTATTTGCCATTTCAAGAATTGAACTACAAATTGTAATTTTTGTCGCGTTGAATCCAACTATCCAACTGCATTCAACACGAATAAACACAAAAGTCATTCGTTTGATTAGAATTTTCACATGCTCTCTTTGCACGCTTGCATGCAGAAATGTACCATCCCCATTCTCAGATGTATAAGAAATGGTAGTTTGCGTTTGTAATGAAAAGTATGCATGTACATACATTAAGGAATTGGCCGGATGCTAAAACAAATTTAAGTCAAAGCTCAGAAAGAAGTATAAAAAACATGTACGGAACACTTACATATTATATGAATTAAATATAAGCATACACATAAGTGCATACATGCCGCCTACTTTCATATTATCATAAGTATGTAGGTATTTTATTTTGTTGACTTTGTAGTAGATGGCTTTTGTTCCTCACCCAAGAATGTCCACCTTACCATGTCCTTTTTAACTTTAACATCCCACAATCACATACATATGTATACATATTATGTACGTTCAATACCATATGGAAATTTATAGCAATCGCCGTAAAAAAAATCACAAACCACATAATATCCTTTTATTCAACCAAAGGTAGAACCTCTGCTACTTTACTTTTTATGTGTTTATAGAAGAGCGCATTTTTCCTGTTGCAATATTTCTGTACTTTTTCCTACACCTTTATACTATTTGAGACAACTTCTTGGAAGTAAAACATAAAAACGTAGTAGCATGTATCATAAAGCGAACGCCACAATTTACTCTTGCAAGCACACCTAAAGTCACAGTTATGATGCATTGCTAATGGAATATTATTGTGTGCTGTACCAGCATCGATCGAGTCACTTTGAAAATGAACATTTTTTTTTGTTGGAATATTAAAATATATGTAGAAATTAGAAAGCTATAATATCATTTATAAGTGTGCATGTGTACACACAAGTATATATGTACGTTGAAAGTACAACTTTTTATATAAAATGTCGTTTTGTACGTTGGATGGATGAATTTTACAGAAGTACATATAGAAAAGCAACCAAAGCACAAAGGCAACACATCTCTCACATTCCGCTGCAGAGTTGCTGCATAAAAGACCAACAAAGTCGAAAAGATAGGTAAAGGCACAAGGTAGAAACTCGGAAGCGGATAAGTAAAGCATTTGCATTGAAATGGTTTATTTTTACTTTCTATATTTTATAGAATGTTGCATGCTTCACTTTACTACAGACACACAAAAGACTTTGAACAAAATGGTTGTTATACAGAGGTACCAAGCTATGTATTCAATGGTACGTGTACACATATTATCTTTTACTTTCCCCTTTCTATCTACCTGATTTATTGCGTAATAGTAGAAAACTGTGTGTGCAAGCATAATAATAATAAGCATAAGAAGAGATGCGCTTTAAAATATACAAGTTTCACTTTTGGGACGCCGCGGACGACGACACACGGCTGCAAAAAAAAATTATTGCTCCTTCTCTACTCTTCCTTCTTTCGTTTACGTACCGTTGTGTTCAGCACATTTCCACTTTCCTTCCATACTTTTAGTGAGCAAGAGTCAAGATAACACTTTCATTTTATACAAAATTGTATATGGTTCGCTTTTAGAGTGGCTATCAGAAAGAGAAAAATATGAGATGTTTTAAACTCGAATGGATACAAGCATTTTTTTTCTTCGTTCAGGTGAGCGCATGGATGAGTTTCTCTGCTTTTGTGAACACGTCTTTTATATAATCCTTTTCAATATTATCGTCAGAATCTCGTTGTGGTCATAAATATAATAAAACTCAGTATCATGAATTGAAAGTACATGTACAAAATGGAAAGATAGGAAAATTGCAATGTTTTCTTCCAAATAGAAGTGTCACTGGTATCCTCGTTTTAGTACACAAGAAATCCCATAACTTTCAGCAGCTATCATAATAACACTGTCGTGCGGTACAGGAAGCACATGTTGTAAAGCTCAATTTTTACCTTGTTTCCGAATGGGCAAGTTGTTTGAATTCAAGGCAAGTCACTTTTATTGTTTATATGCTTTTAAGATTGCCTCCTTTCAAACACCAAAAGGTAAAAGGGACCATTCAGAGTTAAAATGCTTTTGTACCGCATTTTATCATGTAGGAGAGATCACAAAACAGACATTAATTTGGTACCCGTATAGATCTTTATTGTCGACAACGTGGTACTATTCTGTATTATTTTCCCATAAGAAATCTCAGTAAAATAAATATTATTCCTGAAAATATTGGAGGCAGGCAATTTTCATTATTCACTGCATTGCTGCTACTGGTATGTATTACTTTCACCTGTTTCTCCAACAAGGTATCCAGTTTTATCAAATTTTAAAAGAACCTTCCAGTCGCCAGCCCACATTGATGCTAAAGAAGCTATTGGAGTAGCCAAATGCAAGCAGCATAAGTGTGTCTATTTACGAAAGTTTTTAGAAAGTGCTTTGCTCATCAGGTTTTTTCTTAATAGTGTAGTAAACTACTTTGAGATTAGTAAGATAGTAGTGGTAGTAATATTGTTAATTTATCTACTCACATTTCGTTAATTCATCTTTTTTTATTTCCACCAATGAAAAACATTCAACATCTCATTTACGTTTTATTTTCCGCAAGATCATAGCGGTCAGGGGCCTTGTACACCATCTCATCCTCATTCTTCATTCGCATATCCTCATAAAATCCCATGTATTTTTCCCATTTAAAGTTTTTGAAATCGCTTGGATATTAAATGGGAAAATACACGGGGATCCTAATGAGGATATGCGAATGAAGAATGAGGATGAGATGGTGTAAAAGGCCCCAGGTCAACGGTGACACAAATAGTAAATAAAAATATCGGACCCAGCCCGGTAATTCTTGAAACATGGATAGCGCCGATGTGTGTCTGAATGACTTAATGTGGAATATTCCAGACCTAATGATGCCATTAAAATTACAGAGCAACAACACTGTTGAAAGCAAATGAATGAACAATTTGTGTTTTCTGCATTCTGCATAATGCAAAATTGCTCTTGCGTGTTGGCTTTGCGTGCAAAAAGTACCGCCATCAGCTTTTTCATAATTTTTTTACATATAACTAAACATTTACGGAGATTTGTAGATACCCATCGTGCGTGTTATTTGATCGCTGCTGTTGCTTGCTTCATTCTGGCTTGTTCAGTTAAAAATAAGTACCCAGTACTGTATTATTGCAGTCATTCATTCAATAGAAATAGGTGAGTACCTTCTGTTTTGACGCTGGAATGAGTGATAGGCATCCCACACTTTGCAAATTGCAATTTGTATAATAGAGTGAGTGAGTTGCTGGTTATGCCCAAGATATATTATCGTGGCATAAATTGTTTTAGACACTTTCTCTTAGTTGATCACATGAACATGATCTTGCACTAATGTAAACAAATTAAACATGCACATGGAATTACGCGTGTTTAACAAGCTCATATCATGTTATTTTCTTATTTGATAGACCTTTATTTTCATTTTAACAATGAAACAGGCTTAACCCTATCTGAACTTTGGTAGGGGAAAAAGTAAATGGCAGTAGCACTCTTGATTGCAATATTAAAAATGCGGTAATGACTTGGTCTATGTGGTAGATGCATGCTCTGAAACGTTCCCTCGTTTACTTTCTGTAACAGGAAAAGCTCTCTTGCCTTATTACTAATTGCTAACCTCTTTTATACACACATTGAACTGTTGTTTCTCCCCTGCTATGTGGATTTTTGGTACATTTTTCACTTTTGACTATTGCCACCAATTTAACTTGGGTAACAATTTTACATGTGGAAAGTCCTCTCGTTTTCTCGATGGTGGAATGAAGAAAGAAAGGGCATCCTTGAAAGATATAAAATACTATCTACTAGAGGTATGGTTGTGTGTTTGCAGAGAATGCCTGTCATGAGCATGATTTACAGCAAATAGTTAATAAATATTCATTATTATTAAATTGTGCACTAATATTCCATCATGAATGTTTGTAATGCGGAATTATGCGGGTACACTACTATATCATAATACATATTATGTTTAAGGTGTAAATGAAATGTCAGCGAGGGTGAAGGAGGCAATACTGTAATTAAAATAATATGAAAATTAATGATCTCTGAGAAACGAGATTCTGACTCCTAGATGACATTGGGCCTT
>JAHZMZ010003931.1:19179-49085 GCA_027743805.1 Lepidocyrtoides sp. E14 | reverse complement strand
GAATGCTCTTTTTTCATACCACACGTTACTATTATGATCATTGTGTTCTCAAATTATTTACAAATTCACACATGTATTTTTATTTATACAAGATAATATCAACCAGAATATTTTTTTTTTTTGCAGACGCGGAATAAACGGTGATTTTTATTAAGCCTTCATTTAACATATTTTAAAGCATGTAGGTATGTATGCTTATATACTCTCGTTAGGTAAATAAGCAGCCGTGGTTAAGCAGTAAAAATAATTTCTACTGCTGAAGTAAGCAATATAATTCTCTACGTTAATAAAATTCTGTTTTATTGCTTCAATGTTAAATACCAATCTCTAATTTAGTTTAGTTTGGTTCAGGGCTAAAGAAAATACCTATAAAAAGATGGCTTCTTCGTTGCTTGAAATTTTGTGTGCCATTTGTATACTTGGTTGAGCTACCATGATCGTCAACAATAAGAATACAAAACAACATGACCACGAAGAGTTGAAAAGAGACGATAGGAAAAGTAACTATGAGCGTGTCAAGCGTTGTTTTGAAGAAATCAAAATGATAGAGACGCAGTTAAGTTTACAGATTGCAGCGAAGCGAAGACTAAATATAACATACATATACAATGTAGACATATATAGTTTTTGCCGAGAAGTTTAAAAAAGAAAAAAGAATTTCGACATGTGTGTTACAAGCTAAATTTACTTCTTCATGCCTTCATCCATCCATCTATTTATCCACCACCACCGCAAGCAAAAGAGCTACATGGCGCACTCTCTTGCTTGACTGTCTGCATATTGACAAGTAGATACTCGAGGTGATAGCTCCATATAATATTATTAGGTAGGTAGGTATTTGAAGACAGAAGAGGATATTAACGGGGGCAACTAACACAAGAGAAACATTCACAGTTAAACTTTTTCGAAAAATGCACATAAGAAATTCCCTGTCTAGTTTTTGTCTAATGTCTTCCTGTGCTAGCTAGCACGGTGTGTGTTGATGACGGTGTCGGCGGTGGTGTATGTCACACACAACGTCTTTCTCTTTACTTGAGTTAGTTGTAACAAACAGCACAAGCAAACTGACTTTTATACGACGGATAGATAACTGAAAATTACAACAAAACATCTCACAACGCAAAAATAGGCACATCTTTATAAATACTGAAACATTTTTTTTTCCTATTGGGATAGGGAAACTGATTATTACAAATATATGCACTCTATGTTTGTCGACTGTTATTGGTGGTGGTGGTGGTGGCGGCGGAGGAGAAGCACATCTGTACAAGAATGTACTAGATGAAAATATGCATTTTAAAAAGCACTGATAACATAAATATATAAGCAGTAGTGCCAGCAACGTTGTTGTTCATAAAATAAATGGCAGAGAGAAGAGAGACAAAATAATACAATTGTCGAAGAAGCACTGGTTTGGTAACTTGAAGGAGAGTCAAGTCGAATTCAATGAGTGCGAGTGAGCAGAGGGGCATAAAGACAACAGCCAAACATTCTGTCAGTTAACGTTTTTATTCCTTGCCCAAAATCGGACAAAAAATCTTCAACACCAACATAATCGTCATCATCATCATCATTGTGACTACTACTGCTTCACAGTCTATGAGATTTTTAAAAAAGAGAGAATGGATGAAGATGATGGAACTCGTTGTACAGCATGTTAGAAAACACACCCAAACAAAAAAGTCGCATCTCTCACTGTTTCGTTCAGCTTAGCAGCAAGTAGTAAGGAAACAGGCATGAGATATCTGCGTTGCTAGAAGCCAAAAAATCTCAATTTCTGGTGAAACAGCGATAGCTGATGTGTGTGTGTGTACATAAAATGTGGACAAAAAAACTATCACGATCCTTTTTTTTCTCCTTCTCAATGTTTCAGTAAATGAATTTATTATTTTCATTATTTGTCTGTGTGCATGCCATGCTTTCTACTACTGCATTTTAAACTGAATAATATGAAGTGTTATAGACTGAGGTTAAATAGGCAGACAAACTTTATATGATCTGAGAGCAGGTTCATCACTGTGTACTGTAGTTATCAGATATGAAGGTATAAAATAGGATGTGCATCGACTCATTTCTTTACTGTTTCTTTCTCAGTCTTTGCTCCTTTTTTTACTTCTCTTTTTAACCATATTTGAACCTGAGCACTCGTAAAGATTTAAAAGTGCTTAGTTTGATGGCACAAGTCAGGTTCGTCTTTTTTTGTTTTTTTTACACTTGCTGTGTTACGAATTCTAAAGGCAAAAAGAGATCGTGGCACGCGATACATATGTTAGAAAAGTGTTACCTATATAATGCATTCAAGCAAATGAATACGTGCATAAAAGTACATAGGTACATACATTTTCATTTTCTCAAAATTCGTTAGTGAGCATTTGTACAGGAGGAGGAGGTGGGATACATTACTCTGAATTACACTACATTTTAATATTTGTGAAACGAGCTAAACTGAAATCTGGATGTTTATTATCTGCAAGAAGAAGAGAAAAAAGGAAAACATGTAGAAATGTTTGAAAAATTTGAATGCAGCTGCAACATTACTACCACAATTTTTTATACAACCACTACTACTAAAAACATTTTTTACCTCCCTGCATCCTGCTTGACTCGGCAACAACTCCATGAGCCTTTTGGTTTTTTGCCAGGAGATAATGGTCTGGAACTAAGTACCTAATGCTATTGTTTTTACGAAAAAAGTTATTTACAAATTCGTAAAAATGCTGTCAATAAATTCTCACAGACCGCAGAGAGAAATAATATATATTTTAGAGAGTAACCAAGTTATTGGTTGGTAGTATTTTAAGTAAATATTAGACAAATAATGAGTTAAGGTCATTTTTTTGATTTAATCATCAGCGTGAACAATTCATTACGGTACATAACAACTTTGTACAAATGTAGAGTTAGACTGATTTAGATGCGGCGCACATAATAGTATATCTCTACCTACAGCTTCATCCATATTACAACCGCCTCTATAAAGTACAAAAGATACCTTGCTCTGCTCTCCAAAGAACAATAAAACATAGAAAGCAATACGGATACAAATTTGCACGTAAATTTGACGTAACACAAGCGTCAAACGTGACGATACGGTGGATTACCATTGAGTGCTCTTGTTTTGTTATCATCGCCGATCCGATAGAAGTTGTGAAAATAAAGCATCCCGTAAGATTACGATGTTTGAATTTATATATTTTTAGTTTTATGCATGCACGTAAACAAGTGCAAAAAAAACGTGTACACTTTATTGCAAGTGCAAAAACTCCCCTTTCTTACCTTTTTTTATCTCTGAATAAAGAATAGGTTATTCACTTAAAACTTGTAGTAATGATGTGATAGTGATAGGTACCCTATTGTATGCACATTTGACTGACTGATATTTAAATATACATGTACAAGGTGATAGATAATAGAAGCGTAGTCCACACAACCATCACAGTAAAATGTGGCTTTTCGCATAGTTTTCAACCAAGCATTTCATGTAAACCGGATAGATGACAACAGTCGAGTCGACCGTACTATAAATTATAACAATAAAGTAAAGTAGAATAATGGTAAAGAACATCTACTACTACAACAGAAGTCTCACAAAATTCTATTAGCTTGCCTTTAAAAAAATATTATTATCGTTTGCTGTTGAACCAACAACAGATTTTGTTGAACAGAAGAATGTAACGCCAACACCGCAGCGTAGCCACCACCACACACAACACTTCATGTACCGTAACAGTGTTGTTAAACTAAGGATCAGCGAGCGTGCTTGTCCCATCATCTCTCTTTCTTGCCGTTCTTCTGTCATCCTTTTCGTGATCATGTCGAAAAGAAATGGCTGATACCGCGTAATATTGCTGAACAAAAGAGGTTGAACGGTTGAAGAAGATAAACATGGCGATGATGAGGGAACGCACATTCGTGTCAACGTCTCAGTCAGTGCCGGGATATTCTCTTTTAAATGCAGTAGCTGAGCTGTGTGATACATGTGTAACTGTCCTAAAGTTCATACACATTCAAGAAAATGTTATTATTGGGTAAATGAATGTACTTGCATATATACTGCACTTAATGTAAGAATGATCACTATAAACCGTTTCAACGAAGTAAAAGGTAAATAAATTAGTGCATTACAACTTTACAACCATATCGGGTTATTTTAAAAGGTACAATGCAATAAAAAAGGTAGCATGTATGTTGGTTACTACCATTATTGTAACATTTCTATTGCAAAAAGGATTTTATTTTAAATTTTTGTACATATTGCATGCATTAATTAGAAAGTACATGACACGACACACAGCTAATTTTATCGTTTTTTGCACTTATTTTTTCCATAAATATATTAATAATTTTAATTAAACGTCCCATTTTCTTGATTTGAAACCTTTATAACAATAAAATTGACATTTGCAAAGAAATGAAGTAATTGAATTAACTGTCACAATCTCGACTGCGTCAACTGGTAAGTATTTTTCTGTCATTGTAAGTCAACTTTTTAGTATTTATACTTGCAATTTACGATCATTATTAGATACAACTCCTGTAGCAATGAAGTAAAGCGCTATTGAAGGCAGGAAAACGTGATGCATGTGTGAAAATTAAGTAACCCGTTATTATTATGCTACCGCACAGATAGAAAACGCTGATGAAGAAAGTGACTACAAGATAATTACATTCAGGTGTCCGCCCGTACACTTGTCCCTACTGCAGCGGAAACATTGTTGGAAAAAATGGCGAATACAACAATACTTCTTATTTTTTTTGCTTAAGAATTCAGATTTAAAATTAATATAATTTTTGAACAGTTCCCTTCCCTTCGTACACAGGTATCACACACTAATCATATATTTCATCCCGAGTTGTCTATCTTGTACGTAAGTTATTATGAGCATATGAAGTGCCAAATCTCTGGGAAAATGTTTACACTATATTTGCATTGAGAATTCAGTTGCACACAAAGAGTCATAATAACAATAATTCGGAATATAAAGGCAACTAAACGAATATATGAGAAAATGAGTCAAAAAACCTCCCATGTCTTCTTCAGCAATGTAAAGTTTGCAGCAGATGAGACTAAAGGGAAAAATGCTTTTTCTTGTTCTGGTACGGATTTATGTTATGCATTACATGGGAAAATGACAGAAAACAGGGGTAACGACTTTTGATGATGTTGCGGTGTTTATTATTATAAATAACGATTTGTGCAGACTTCTCAGCTCCATTTAAAATAGCTCAACTGACATTTATAACGCGCACAGAATATAAACTGATAAAAATGAAGTAAATATACCTAATATAATACCCGCACGGTAGCAATATGTTCCATGTTAGTACATTCATTTTAATGTAAACTGAATGTAACTGAACCTTGTAAATCATCATGACATTCATTACGTATTCGGAACCGGAAACCATTTGCGGTGTGTCTTACAAATTACAAATACGGTAGCTGAATTATATTCTGGAGACATGTAATCCTTTGATCCTGTATAGTAGTTGCCTTTTAAAACCATTTTAAGCAGAGGATGTATGTGTGTTTGTGTGGAAAGTGTGTTGGAAATAAAATGCGCATTTTCATAGCTTCTTTAACTAAGCATGTCATGCTTAATGGAAACTACCTAATATCTCTCATGATCAGATCAGCTTACGTCATGATAGAGTTTAGTATATTATCAACATCAGTTGGAGTACGTAAATTTGAGAATTTGCCATGTACATAGTTTCATAAAGAAATCAATAAGGTCAAGAGGTTTGCTCGCCACGAAAATAGTAAATTACCAGCAATAGTGACAAGAGCAAGGTCAAAGCGTGATTGAGTATTGTTACAATTTTGACCAACAATTGTAGTGTCTTTGGAAGATTAGTTACAACAATAGCAAAATAAATTATTAATTTCTGATAAATAGCTACTAGTTTTTGTTTTATCTTGAACTATTTGTGCGTGCTATTTAGGCTGTCTGCTATTAGCTCGTGTAATAATCAGTACAGTAGTGGTATATTAAACATCATTTAGGCGTATCACTCTGCAGTAGCCAGGAAGGTGAAACTATGAAAAGCTAATTGTTTGTCAATAGGACGTAATTGCATGCGAATATTATAAGTAGTTGTAATTCACAATTGGCCACTGGCAATAAGAGAACAGATAATGTTAAGTACATGCATTTAGAGTTTCTACCTCAAAGTGAATCAAATTTGCAAGGTATAAAGTTCTTTTGAAATAATGAAATAGTATTCATACCACCAGAAATTCTTTTCCTCAAGACGCGGAAATAATCTGACCAGGTAGTGCAAATATCATCATCATAATGTAGTGGTCGAAACAAAATAATTGTGAAATAGTAAGTAAATAAGAGGAAGAAGAATAGGGAACAATTTTAACTGTTTTCGTCCGAAAATTAATGCTTATTCAACAAAAGAGCAATCATGTCTTGCAAAATTTTTACATTTTTGAAAACAATAAATAAATGTTTATTGTTTATTTACGTAAATAGCCAGTAAAATCGTTTATAAAATGCATTATCACCAAGAAAATACATATTGAATCAATAATCATAAAGAGAAAATGGGCTCAAGGTGATACTTGTGTTACATATGATTCATCATCATGAGAGGTTAATAATAAAGTCATTGGCATTTTGATTTCGTTTTCGTTCTTCAACCTACACTTTACTACTAGCTATGATGTTGTTAAGTTATTCAAGAGAAAATTACTGGGAAGTACTTACATACTGCATTATCGTAGCGTAGCGTTGTGTGGTTTTAGATATGCTAAACTATTGTGTGGTCGCGTGTGCAGTCGTCAGAAAGTCAGAATAATAGTACTGAGTACAGAGGCAAAACTATCTCATTCTGCTGTGTACATCAGGTAGGTATCCCACTTTTGCTATTTTTCAAAGCATGGGCTAGCTACAGAAATCTTTGTCTCCTTGAGCTCAGCTCTCTGATTTGTTGCTTCGTTCACATTCGATCTGCAAGATGCTGCCACAGTCAGACAATCTTTTTCATACACAAATTGTGCAAAGTGGAAACTTCATCATTAAAAAAATATTTTACTACATCGGGTTTAATTTTTATTTACTTTTACTGTATTTACTAACTTACAATAAAATTAACTTTAAAGTGACAGAAGATTACCTAGCGCCATGTGTGGTTATTTTCGTTTTTGTCTGCCTGACTCACACAGATGAGTGAATTTTTGGACTCGAAGCACTACTATAATAATTGACATCATTGAAAAAATGCATAAAATTTCATTATCAGGGATTAACTCCCATAAGCTGGTTACAAGTTGTTACTGATAACATAATAACCTACTCTACTCTGGATTCACATATATAATGTATTCTTACATGAATTCCAGGGAGAGACTAAGCATACTGCATTACACACGTCGGCACATTCTAAAATTGTACAAGACTTGTTGTTGGACGAACGGATTAAAGTGATTGGATAGCTATGTTCGCCAGCCGTATTTACGTGTGCGTTAGAAGCTCAAGTTTAATGATTATGTTTATTACTTTGACCATGTCAGTTGTCAACAGAACATTTATATTCCAGCAACTAACATCTCTTTTCAACGTGGAGCATGTGAAACAATGTATTTTACCTAGAAAAGGGCACAATTCATCTTTAGCTAAACGAATATCTGGATAGTGGTCGTTTCAATTTCTGTAAAAGGATTACAGAAAGATGAATATTATGATGACTGTCATTTATTGTCTCCAAATAAGACTTCCAAGGCCAGATCAGACAACATGAAAAATGGGCAAATCAAAAGGAAGCGCCATAACTATCAACACATCTTGTTTCTTTGTTCACAGTTCACCCAGATACAAGTTATAAATAACGAAAAGAAAATGTATGTAAGTACTTCTCGGTTTTTATTAGTTTAATCAAAATTCGTGTAACTAGTCTGCTGCGCAGCAGCGGCACAAAAGATTCATTTTCATAAGTACCTTGTAATTCCATGTTCCACAAAATCACTTGGTGCATGAAATTTCATAAGTTTTGATAATCCTTTTCATATCAAATGAATTTCTGGGAAATCTACATCATGTGTAAATACATGGTACATTTGTACACAAACGTGACTCAATATTGAGCCTAATGAGGAGTGGACAATTTCGTGAGAAATGTTCTTTTCATGTCTCAAAATAAAATATTTGTAAAAATGGATGCAGCTACTAGGATGTAGTCCTCCTTAACTACCTATCTTTTTATCAACATAATTTTTTTTAAATGTATGCTCTACAGAATTCGGATGAGTAGATAATTTGGGTACATCGAAGAATATAATTTGACTTTAGACTTTGACCTGGCAATCTTGGTAAAAAGTTAAATACCGAAAACAGATATGATGACAAAATCTTAATACGGACAAAATGATTTTTTCACTCTTCTTGGTTACACCATCTATTTTTGTGGCATGTCTTTCTACAGACAATCTATGGAGGTGTATCCTCGTAAGTACGTAAGCTGTATTTCAGTAATGCAAATACTGTAGCATGAATCCTGGAATTGAATAAAATACAAATCTAATCCAACGCCTACTGGATAATCTTTTGGCCCTTGGGTAATATTGTCGTTTATAAGATTGTCCTGATATGGGATTGGCATTTAGAGTACGCATCATAATATACATATTGTAGTAAACGAATGATTCTTGACTTTTCCAAAATATGCATATTATGCATATACACAGACAGGAACAGCAAGACTTTTATACGCGAAGAATAAAAATGATCTGACGAAACATGCGTCAAGGGCCGAGGGTAAAGAAAATATAATATACATGCTTCTTCAACAGTTTAAATCCGACGTGTTTTGAAAATAAAACAGTTTAATAAAACATATTACGCCTCCGGGAAGATACTATTCCATTACAACAAACTGTTATTTACCAAAATTACATTTTTGGTTTTATTGTAGAAAACGCTAGTGAAAAAATTTATTTGCAGGATTATAGCCTACGTTTTAATAAATATAATATTTCATATTGGATAACCCCTCAGACAACATCAGAATGCTTGCCCAATCTGTCTTGTTATATAAAAGAAGACAGTTTGCATGTAATGGTTGCAAATTGCTGTCTCGTTTGCTACCCATCAACAAAAGTATTAACATTCTTCACAAGGAGGGCTCATAAGTTTAAAACTGGAAACGCAAGTCACTATATAATAATATTTATTGTGCTGCTGTAATATTATCATGTGCGCATGTGGTGGAGCCACTGCCTTTTACTGCCATTTGGATGAAAAGCTATTTATCTCACTCATATTACCCTTGATAAACTGGAAAATATGCGAAGATAAAATGCCAGCCTATAAACACGTAACTAATATGACTAACTGGTTGGTCTTCTTTTGTCTCTTTCACACCTTTCCCTATAACAATCTGATAGAACGGCCATCATTATTATCACCATAATCATCATTATCCTCATCATCATCAACACCTTGCACCACCACCACCGCCATCACCGTTCTCCCTCTTTTCGACACAATTTTCACATTTACATGATAATATCGTTATTTGCACGAATACGCCTTGGCAAGATTAGGTATTATGCGTTCGTTTAGATTCAACCCTTACTCGTCAAAACATAATCATTGTGACGCAAAAGGACTATTTGCGAAATTTAATTTCATTGCACATCCATTCTAAAATACACAGGTAAAAGTTAAGGGACTACTTGCCATTGGTATCCATTTTTCTCTCATAGGTAAGTCGTGAATGATTATCACAGTTGAACTTGGAACCATGCGCATGCTGAAATGGTTTACGCAGGTAGTTAGGAATCAGTTTACCATTTTTTACTACGAAAAGTTTAAGGAAACTTGATTCAATGAACTGCCACGACTAGGTACTTACGAACTTGTTGGACAATTGGTTTCACTTAAATCCGTCACTGGGGTTTGGATTACAAGAGTATATGCGTTTAAGTAAAAATTATTCAATTAGTAGATTTAACACTTGACTTCCACTGGAGTTGAACAGTTCAATAAGCAAACAGTATTTCATGGTTTCGAGGGGACAACTTTCAACATGGTGGTGTAAGTGCGTTCTGAAGTGTAGTAACATATAACTCTTGCTATGCTCATACATTGCACAGTAAATATCTTTTTTCTGTTGTCATTCTAGACTTTCCAATAATTCAGCTAAGCCTCCCAAAATTAAGAACAGAATACCTATAAACAGAGTTTGAGTGCCTTTACAAATTTTGAATACCAATAGTTCATCCTGCTTAAAGAAAAGTATGTACTTTCACTGATAAAGCCAAAAATGTAACTTTCATTGCATTTTCATCATAGTCAAGAGGAAGTAACATGCGTCCTGTGCTTACTCGATTGTACTGCCTGAGAGAACCTAGAGTTTCCACTGAACCCATCAAAGTCGCAATATCTATATTCTACGAAACATGTTATCAACTCGAGATGAAAGAGGAGTTATACAATGCACTAGAAGAAATGAATACATATTAGAACGCATAGCTTCTTTCCAAAATGCAAGTGAATCAGAACAAGAGTACACGCGGAGCGAATGCGGGAATCAGAGAAAGTGGATGAAGGAAGAGAATATTGAACCAAAATAGAGAAACATCAAGGTGAAGTGCCACCACGTGGACATGCATCTGCTTACGGCTGCTACAGATTGAATGTGTGGATAAAATGTAGGCCAGATTAGTAAGAATGCTTTGCTGGATTGACGAATACATTCATTGGATTAAACGAATATTAAATTATAGATTCTTGGAATCATGAGTATGTATTTGAAAAATAAGGAATATATTTAGTATGTATATCATTAACTAGAGCCGGATTTTGTATGCCTTCTTAAGCCATTCCAGTATTTCTAATTTCTTGGAGTTTGTCCTTGTTTGTCATTGTTTCTCAAATATCACAACAAATATTATTTATTCCAAATGCAGAAAAATATACAAGTACCTAGATTGAAATTTAATCTATACACGCATGCATGCCAATGCTTTCAAAAACATGGGTATTTTATGCACGTATATTTTCAATAAATAGCGGCATATTTTAAATATATTTCATTTGTACATACCAAGAAATTTGAAACCTGTGAAATAATTGTTGCGATTCAGTAGACTATTTAATTAGTTTCAAAAAATTCTGATGATAATAAAATATGATACTGGCAAAGGTGTTAATGTTAATGCAAAATTCTAGTAATAGTGTTCATTCAGTTTTGGCAGCATTACCTGTAAACAAAATATTGATTGATCAACTCGTATCATGTTATTAGACATAAACATGACTGATAGTGCGTTTTATATTATGAATGAAGAATAAATAGGTAAGTGTAGTTTTAAACTTTCAAGAAACATTTAATGTAAAATTATTTTTTTATCTAAATAAAAATAACTAACACGATGTACCTACTGCATACCAACACAGATTGAAGATGGGGCTTTCTGCTATAAATGTTTGTATTTTGCTTTTACAAAACATCAAAATTGTATTATCGTGCGATATGATAACTAATAAAAAATTGATGATGAAAACTAACTGTGTTATAGAACGTTGAAGTGGTAAGTTTATCCGTGTATAACTGCATCGAGTATATATACCTTTTTTGTATAATGATGGGCACGATAAAAGAACGGTATTTGCCTTCAAGCAACTGACTGAAAAGACTGTAGAGCATTACTCTTCCTATTAAAACTTGCTTACTCACAAAAATGAAAATGCAATGAAATTCATGAGAAGAACCAATACAAATAGCTAGAGCTGTGCTACGAGCTAGCTCTCAAGTAATAATATGCAAAGTAATGAAAAGATGTAAAGCATATACATACAAGGCATGTATATCATGATGACGATGAGAATTGCATTGCACCAGGCGCAATTTCTTCTCGTTAATGGTTGTAAGTTACAAACGTGATAGAAAACGGCACTATTAGTGCAGTGCTGATGGTGGCGGAGAATAAAAAGTTCATAATGTTGAAAATGAGTGATATCTGTCGATTTCAAAACATTTTTTTTTCTCACTGCACCATCACCACTTCTTATTATATAGACAAGTATACAATCGTATCACTCTCCAACAAGCCATTAGAGTAATTTTCATATTCATATTTTGTTGAAGGGGAAGAACAAGAGAGAATTATTATTACGACCAGGGTAAATAAATAAAAATAACATGCTTGTTTAGCAGATAAAGAATTCATTTGTTTTTTTTATACACTGATTTACTCACTCTTGGTAATATTTTGTAGTGTGTGCGCACTGTAGGAAAAAGCTTATACACTTCCCTATGAAAATAATGGACTTTTTATCTGCTTTTGTGGCTAATAGGGCTGCTCACAATTCTTTGATCGTTTGGCGATCGCACAGTGCTAATATTTATTGCGGTTAGCTAAATCCAATATAGAAAAAGAAGGCGGAAGGCATCACATACTCTTCCTTAATAAACTGAACACTCTAGCCAATCTTTGCGTTTATATATATTTGTTTACCTTCAAGAGTTTCAGTTCAACTTGACAAGAGAGATGATGTCTAAAAATCTGAAATAGTTGAAAGGGAAGAGAAAGCGTGGGTGATCATGATCATTCGATGATTATTATTATTGTCCATTGTAAAACGTATACGAAAGTGAGTTTGGTTTGGTGTATGACGAGAGATAGAATGAATGAATGGTAATAGCAGCAGGATATTGCCATTTATTTTACATTTGTCGCAATTAACTCTTTTCTACGATACCATCAGACATTATTAATGGATAGTTTTATAATAGGGCATTACATTGCCTCTTGTTGCTTAATTTACCAATCTTAAAATAACCAGTATTTATATATGAACACCTACTTTTGTACTGATGAAACTCATAATTATTATGATACAACTGATTTACAAATATCTGCGCCATACAAATCGAAATTTTAAATTTCATGTAGTAAAGAATTAATGTTGTATGAAGTCAAAAATACAATACAATAGTGTAAAACCTATGATTTCAATTAGTAACTGTTAACGAAAATGAGAAAATGCTGCAAAATCAAATACAGTCTTAAAACAAAACCTTTGAATAATTCATACAATTAGCTGCATTAATTTTTTCGATTCGATATTTCATTCGTCATAATTATCCCTATTACCTTATCAGCAATTTCTTCACATGAATGTGTAACTCTAATGAATTGTAGATTAATTTCACACCAACTATTTGTATAGGTATCTTTAAAAAACCACTACAGAGTTTGATTTTTATCGATTATGCTTTATGCATCAACTCCTATTTTAAGTGTACATTATTTCGATTACGAAAAAAAGCCAAAACAGTGCTTTGTATTCTTGCTCCGCGAAGAAGACCCTTCTCCATAATATTATTACTCAAATATTAATTTCATTCAGCACGTGCCATTTTTTTTTTATTTCCAATCGCCAAAGAATCTTCACATAATCAGCCAAACCAATTATTGAATGTAGTCTTTTCAAGTAGAAGTAGTAGTATAGTATGCCTTTTCTAAGAATACCATTTTAGTCAGTTGTTCTCAATGTAAAAGTAATGTAAAAGCCTGCCAAAATTGTCTGTTAATAGTAAAATTTAAAGAGAATCTCTATCACTTTGTTGCTTGAGGGAGTAGGTCAGGTACGGTCATCTGCCCATAACAAGCAAGGCGCGTTATGTAGTGTGTGTGTGTGTGTGTCGTGCTATCCAAAAGTTTCTCACAAACATTTAATGCACACAATGAAATAAAAGCGACATTCTCATTCTAGCGCTGATACTTTCAAATTCTCAATAATGACGAGGAAAACATCTCTTCCAATTCGTAATAATAACAAAATGGTCATGATCTCACAATCAAAGACACAAAGGTAACAGCCAACACCTCCTCCGTAATAAAAAAAATGCAAACACAATAAGATCACCTCATCTCCTCTCTCTTCTCTTACATTTTTTTTACAGAATTTTAAATAAATAATAAAAACAAAGAAAAGATTAAGATTTACAACCTATGTTATACTACAGGAGACAAGGTTGCTGATTTGTTAATTAAAAGCCTTGAGAAAGAATCAAAAACCTATTTGAAGGAGACATGGTAGAAAAGTTAATTGGAATACAATACGACAAATCAGATCCATAACAGTAACGTATACGCTCCTTCAAGCTAAATGCATACCTAATAGGAATATTATAGTAAGTAACAGAGACAAAAGCGATCCTTCTCTGTGCAACCCCAGAGGAGAAAGATGATAGCTAGATAAATGTGTAATTTGGCGCTGTCGACAGGCGGATTAGCAAGAAATTAACCCCCTTGACCCCACTCCATTAATACTCATTAAAAGGTCGCGTCGGTAAAAAAAAATGTTAAACCTTTCGGACTCGCTGCATAAATGCTTACCTACCTACAGGATTTTTATTGACTTTTTTGCCTATTATGTACGTAAACTGCTCATCAACAGCTCAATCATTTATTTCAAGGATACACATTCCATCATCGTATGCTGGCTGCTGTTACTGATTATTACTCTCGATTTATATTATTATTAAATGCGATATATGCACTGTATTTACACACCACCCATTTACACCTCTTATTTGCATACTTCCTCAAATGTGATATTAAAAAGGCCGTTCATATTTTACCAACACATGACAATGCAATGACTATTACGTATTATTATGCACATTTACAATGCTTACACAGGCTCGTTTGTCTTTTTTATAAAGAACAATCCTCAACATATTGGCTGGTACTCCTTCTCTGTGATCGGGATCAATTTATGGACGGTGATGATTGCATAATAATACACAGAATGCCAAGGGAATCCCTCCCCATTCCCATACATTTTTTTGAGATCTAGAGTATGTGTATCGACATAGTAAGTCAAACAACTCTCTATATACTATACGAGCAGACGTCAATGCCGGCTTTACGATAAAAATTTAGGTTTCTCTTACTACTACTTACTGAATATATACCTATTCGCAGTTCGCACGACTTTCAAGTTTCAACGCACCGAACAAAAATGCATTAAACATTTTGAGACAAGCAAAGTTTATTAGGAAACCAGGTAAGTTGAAGCTTCAAAGGACTGAACATACATAAAAGCATAACGCCTTCTTGCTTGGCATATTTTACCAAGTTTTTTTTGTCAACATACGGTAGCAAAATAAGTGAACAATGCGTGTAGGCACATGATAGTTTTTTTATTATTGTTTATTGTGAATTGTAGCTGATATCCCACCTATTTCTTTGAGAAGAAGATGTAAAGTAACCTTTCCACTTCACTACGCTATTATTGCCTACATTTAGAGTGGAAAAAACACATGTAGACACTTGTTTTTACAGCAATATTAAATCGTAGTGACTGAAACCAGCTTCATCGTCATCATCCGCGGCACGAAGACTATCATCATCATCGATGAAAAATATCATCATGGGTATAAAAAATGCCCCTTGTGCGTTGTGTACGTGATCTGTATATTTTACCAAAACGCATCATCAGTCAATCTGTTTATACAATTGTGGCAGTAGCAGCTAAGATGATAATGTGATGGCAGACATTCAGACAAGCAAACTGACACTATATGACAGAATATAGCACTACTATAAGAAAGTTGCAAAATGGCATAGTAGCTCAAAATCAAAATGTGTGCTACTGAGCTTGCTTTACATGCATCGTGTCCAACCATATGCTCCGCAAATTTATGTATAAAAAAAGCTTACTCATACATTTTTACGCACTAAAATTCTCAAATAAAAATTGCAGATAGGTAGTGCACCATCTCTCTTTCCAATTAGATAAATAGGATGCTTTTGAATTACGTACTTGAGTTTTTATACCTACATGAAGGCACGAAGATGCACTGTCATAATACTGGGCGACTCTGCTTACCTACGCGTACGTATGATTAACATACGTAAAAGCTAGTATTTCACGAAATCTGCTGCAGACCTGTTTGCCTGCACGTTTTGTAAACAATGTACTCTACTAAAGATATACATATACTATCATGTGCAACAAAATCTCGCTGCATTATTGTTGGGTTGCTGAACCTACAAGAAACTCTACATTCCCACAAGTTTAATATGACGTGGCAATTTTATTCACTTCTTTTTTGTATGAATTTCTTGTGTGTAAATACTTCACCTGCACATGGTGCAAAAATCATGTGCTTTGGTATTTGGCCTGCATTGCATTCCACCTTTTTTTAAATTTTCTAGCGCAATATTTCCATTATCATTGGTGTTTGTGTTTATGTAAAACTATTGCAGTGGGGTTGCGATATTTAAACTTTTCAGAGTACCCTCAACTCTGTTGTTGCGTGTACTCAAAGAACAAGATTTTACATACATTTCTGCTACCTTTACGCATGCTAATGTATAAAAGAAATTTGCAAAATTGAGCAGACAAAGTACATCCTATAATTTGCTGTTTACTATATGAAATGCACACTGCAATATGCAATACTAAAGTACAACTAAAGACTACCATCATTATTAGTTTGGTCGATTACTTCGCTATAACATCTTCTTTTCAGCCAGCCACACACACACACACAAACAGCTATTTACTGTCAACAACGAAGTGCCTAGTGAAACGTAAATACTCGCTGAGAGTTGTGCAGCGGTGCAATGTTGTGTGTAGCAAGGTAAGGTGTATAAAAAGCACATGTTCTGAAAATGCAACAACAAAAGAAACATGCTTCACAAAAGGAGAAGATTGCGAGTACAACATTGAATTGCAAACAAGCAAGCTGAGGAGAGGCAAACAGTTAGTTGGAGTAGACACCTTGGTTAGACCAATAATGCAACGGTGCATTGTACTGCACAATGTGATTTTTACTTTATTTGCGTGCATAATGTTTATTAATTAGATTTGCATGTACGTATATGAACGTGTTTATAATTAGTAACATCTTTAGCATCCAATATAATTTTTTTTACTTGATGCCTTACAACAGCTCCTGCGTTTATTCAAATCTGAGCGAAAATGAGCTCTTAAATTATGTGCATATCAGAAGTTAGCACCTACGGTCACCCATCATCAGTGAACCGATACTGCAAACAAGAAATAAAGTTCTATTTATACTCTTATACGCATCTTTTTACATTTTATAATTAATCCTATTGCTGTAATTTGCATGTATTACCATTATCATTACCATGTTGCGTTTTGTTCTCGTAATATTTTTACGATCAAAATTATAAATGTTATTATCCTCTCCTCCAACAAGAAATGCATGGAAGAAAAATCTCTTCTTTTCTACAAGCAACAATTTAAAGAAAAAAAATAATGAGTGCATCTACTCTCCACGTACCGGTTTACAGAGACGTAGCAAGTAAATATTTTACGAAAATTACCCTGCGCCCTGTGAACATTTGAAGCAATATAATGTTTAATGTGCACGTAAAAAAATTGAAATAAATTGAGTGCAATATCTGCATTGAAATTTAAGAAAAAATCATTGGGCATTGATGTACCCACTAAAAATGCATGTTAATGAATGTGTTTGGTTTCATATATATTTACTTTACAGCACGTAAATTTCAACTGCTTGCAAGCGGAGAATAGAGAGGTTGTCCTCTCGGTTGGCGTAATAATAAAAATAATATGGTCAATTTTTGGGTGTCTACAGTTTACATGTTTCTATTTCGTGCTTTGTTTGTCGTTTCATTCTTTTGCTTTCGCTTTATTCATGAATCATCATCATACTACAAAGGATCGTATTTTTTGCATTTTTTTACTTTATCATGTAAAGTACTTAACATCACCACAGAAAATGACGATACCTTTTCAAACGTCCAATCAATTGGCTGACGACTCATATGCGTAATCAAATCATGCATAAAATTTGGTGGATTCCATCAATAAGTAGTAATTGTAATAGAGCGTGCACTTTAAGTTGAAATGAAATAAAGAGCTCCTCTCCTTATATCTCTTATCACATGAGTGCCAACAGTAAAAATAATGCATCTTTTTCTTTACCAAGAAACAGATCATGCAACAATTTAAACTGATGTCTTTATGAATGTTTTTGTAACGTTAATAGATGACCACGTCAAAAATCATCATCACAACTATCACATCGCATTCCCTTTGTAGCCCAAGTACTCACATAATATTCAATGATGTGTCATGGAGTATGACGCAACAATGGTTTTGCGTCTGCCTAGTCGGCATGCATGCATTTTTCATCCACGTTGTCGTGAGCTCACCTTTCTTTTGCCAAAAAGTATTTCAGCACAAATATTATGAAGACTTGTGAATTTATGAAATAACTGATGATGATCACTCCTTTGCTCCCTGATGTTGGTGAGGATGATGATGATGGTGATGACCTAAAGCGATTACGATTGCGTACTACTATGTATATATAGAGTTCACATTATGCACTACTATTATTTTAGCTTTTTTTGTATTTATTTTTTTCATTACAAGATGATACTTCATGTCGGTCTCTCAAGTCCAATTGACAATTTTGAAACTATTGTACCATTCTGGCTGTCTTTAAAATGGTCTATTAGAAAGGCCACGATTAGGCTACATGAACCAAAATTTAAAGCCTACTACACAATTCAAGTAATCTGAAATCATGCAAGTATATAAGTAAGCTGTATACATAGCGTAAGGTGAGGAGGAGGGGGCCCAAAAATCTAAAATGTTTGTGCATCACACACCTAACACAGATAAACCCAAAGAGAGTGGTAAGTCCGCAGTTAAATTACAAAAATATTAAAATATTTATAAAAGAAGACCGCATGTATCCTTTTAACAATATGCATTTAGAACTTGAAGACATCTCTACTCTGTGTTCTTGAGACTATTCACCTGCATTTTGCATACTGTCTTAAACACACAGAGAGCGTTTTTGTCGTAGCCAGTTTATTTGCAACGTCACGGTGAATGCAGAGAAGAGAGAGAAGAAAAAGGGTTGCAAACAAAAAAAGCGAGTAATTCGAATGGTTTTCTGCTGTGTGATCTACACTGCGCTATATTGAGCCGCTATAGCAGTTGACGTTAAAACTGACGACGATGATGACGGCGGTAATGATGACCGCATTATTGGCATCAAAAATTGAAAGTAAGTAACAAAACTTAATAATAATAATAATAACAACAATAAGGCCTGCATTAAATTTTATATATAGTATAATATTGTGATAACCTGAAAATAAGGGAACATGAACTCAACAAATGAGCGACAGCAGCAGAAAGACGAGCGAGCGAAAACGAGCAAGCAAAGTGAGGAGGACTACAAACGATGAGTAGATGAGAATGAGAAGACACTCTCAGGTTCTTCTGTGAATGGAGCATATTATAATAGTAAAAATGTGGTTGATGATGATGATGATGAAGTTGCTGCTGTTGTGTTGTGTAGTGTACATAATATGGTTATTATTACATTAATATAGGCACAACAACATCACACAAAACGTGTGTTATATACGCTCATATCAACTCAAGAAGATTGTGAAACTGTATAGGTACAAAGTGAATGACTGACTTACTAACAACTGATGTGAGTTGTAAGGTTTGCAAAACAATTCCTTGACTTCTTCTCTTGTGCCTTGTTAAAACAACACGCGTATACAAAAAAAAGAAACACTTTTTCTATCGCATTCCTCCTATCTCCATAATAGTAAAATAGTCAGCAAATTTGCTCTCACAAAACCCAACGTTTTTTTTTTTCTTCAATACGCGATGATGATGATGATGAGCATGTACCTACTTTTGTACTTTTATAGATATACCTATATTTATTTACTGTAAACACACAAGCTATTTTTTTATGTAAGAGCTGCCGTTCATCAAAGATCAGTGCAGCGTTTTTGCCTCCAATATGAAAATGAGGTGGAAAGGTTGTCACCCTCTCTTTTTTTCTCGTGCCTTCGGATGGATAGCATGAATCTAAGCCATTAACAAAGATGCACTGGTTGCACCACCACCACTACTACTACTACTACTAGTAGCAGTGTATTTGTTCGTAGTATTTATGTCGAGATACGGTTGTAAATCATCGAAACATTATTTGTGTACAAACATACTTTGTGGTACATGTGCATTTAGTCATTTATAGGCATACAGACATCGCTCATCTTCTGTCTGTGAATATTGAATATATTAAATGAAAAATGCATGATACAAATAATGTGTTTGTTGTACCTATAAGATGGCGAGGTATCGTATTGGTGTGGTGGCAGCAGCAAAAAGGAGTGAGATAGATGAACAAGCTCAATTGCACACTTTCGCAACAACAACAACGCTCAAGTGTTGAGCTCTGACAAGGTTTTAACAAACTGTCAAGACTGATATCCCTAATATCCGGCCACCAACGAAAAAAAAAGTGACTGAAATGAAAAATAACTTTGTAACTTGTTGCCAACATGGTTTTAAGTGGCGTGTAGTTATTCGTCCAAACTAAACTTGGGGAAATTAAGTATGATATACTATATGCACTTGCTGTAGTTGGAAACATATTATACCATATGCCTATAAAAGTGACATATTTCATGGGTATGTAGATAGGTACATACATATGCATACATACATTGAGTGATAAAAAATGACTGTTGAGCTCTGCAAGGGTACGAGTTGACACCTGTAATTTTCCGCATATTTTTCTGCCCCTCCACCAAGTTGTCAATGCTGACGGATATGTAATGGGTTCTCAGCGTGTACCATTGATTTGATGTGTACATGTGCTGAATGCTCATATAACTGTCACAGAACGACAAGAGGAGGCACATCTACATACATGACGACAGCAATGAAATAGGATCAAGAAAGATTAGGACAAGTTGAGGTTTCCTTTCTTTTACCTAAAAATGCAGTCAACTCTATAATAGCACAAATGGTACATGCATGCTTGCACTGCAACCAAGATCATTTCGTACAAATCTCTTTTTTTTACCAGCGTTGCATATAAAGTGCCTGTTTATACCTATGTACACGACAATTAAAGGAAACGGCGACAGCACAAAAAAATGGTGACTACCACATACAACCAAAATTCCACTCTCAATACAACTGCCCAAAACACAAAAAGTTCAAAGGTCACAAGTGCAGTTTGGACAAAGCATACATATTTTATTGAGTGAGTAGTAGTAGTAGTAGTGATCCAACTCCACCAAAAGTTTGCTGTTGCTGTAAATACATGCATACAGCATGTATCACACAAAAGCAAAAAAAGATATAAAGTGGGAACACAAGCAAATTATATTGTAGCTTCATTAATAGGTTTTCCTTGAAACTTTTCGAGCATAAAGTTAAAGGAACTGTTTTTGTGGTATAAAAGAGTTAAAGAGTCATCAAAAAGCCAAGCATGATGCTTTTGACTACACGATGATGTTGCTCTCTTTATGTATGCGCTTATGCCTACTTTTTGTTTCTATTATACACAAGAAAATGGATAGCGGATCCTTCGCTTTTGCACAAGATGCATTGATGCCATACACGATAGAATACGACCAACACTAAACAACATACTAGTGCACTGCACATAGGTAATCATCATCTTATCACCAAACCATTGCATCGCAACATTCGCTACCCCTGTATGCGCATTGCTTATAATTTTATGCCACCGACGGGCTATACCTCATTTTCTGCTGTTTCTTTCTACTGCAGTATCAATAATACGAGCTACATAGGGAGGGATATGGAAAGTGGTGTGTGTTTGGAGGTTTGAATGAACACATGTACACAAGTATGTATAAAAGCAAACAAGCATGCATTCCAGCTGACTGCAGCTAATAATAACCTTGTGCCATTTGTTCAACAAAGTATATTCAACAGGATACTTGCGTAACGTTTTGGGATTGGTTTCAAGGAGTCTTGACAGATAGATTCCTGTCTAATCATTACAGCTGCATATTATTATTATTAAAACTTTGTCCTTTTTCATCTATACACTTTCTTGAGACAGAGGCGTTTACCATGTAAAAAAATCCCGAGGAACAACTTATTGGTCCACAACAACATGAAATAGTTGACGTGGTTTGCTCACAAGAGACTGTCGGCATCACTAAAAATATATTATATAAATATATGCATGAACCTTTTTTCTCAATGCTTTTAATCCATAATGATAAGATGACATTACAGATGTATAATAATAATATGCAGATTAATAGAAATGAAATAAAAATTATAGAAATAAAGTAAAGGAACCGAGATCATTGAACGATTTCTTTTTTGAAAAATTGGAGAATCATGTCATGTAAATACGCATACATACTATTATTATGTGTGCATGCATGGGTACGCGACTTGGCCAATTGGCACACGACGACTTGGAAGACTCTCCCGTCTTCAATGTATGTAAAGGCACTTTGCAAAATTTTATAGCTTTTATAACAGTCACCGACTACTGCATAAAAGTACTTGGTTGGGTATATGCATGGAAGTAGAAAAGGGTAGAAGAGTATTACTGCTACCCACACTCTTCTATTTGTAGCTTTAGCTTGAAAATGATGGTGGTCCTCAGTAAAAACATGTACGCAATATCCATGTTGTGACATTCTTGGTTTATTAATGTTCGCAAAGTAGGGAGTATGCTGCAAAAAAATATATGATAAAAATATGCACTGAATGCACTAACCTTTGAGGTGGCATTTTATTCATCTGATTCATCCCGTTAACTGCTGTCGCCTGTTGCATCATCCACAGCAGCTCACGGTTTCAGTTCTCACTCTATTTTCCTGCATTCCACAACAACAAAAACATTACACTGAAAAATTTAACACTTGTCATTTTCATCAACACACACAACATTAAGCAAAATTCTTGTCATTCCCATTAAGCACTCTAAATTGTAAATCCAGCGAACCAATTATTCACTCAAATATCATGTATGCAATTGAAAAAATAAATGAATTTTTAGTTTAGAGATGATTCAATCAAAAATCCATAAAAAATTTAAATATATTATAGCATCGTCATTGTCGCCACTTGCAAGCCTACAACACGTACAAACACCGCACCGGCAGTTAAGATGGAAATAATGTGACAAGGTGCATTTTCCAGAAATGAAAATTACAACTCACATAGAGTTCACACTTCTTAGCGCTGCTGCTGTGGCAAATATTAGGGTGCTATTTGTACAATTTGGCAGCAGTAGTAGTGGCATAATCAGAAACGATCGCGGAGGGCATCTGGTTTCCATCGTGTGAAAAACGTAATTCTCTTGTTTCTAACCACCAAGGAGTACTAAACTGCACAAAACACAATTTTTGACGTCAGTTATTATGTAGTGGCAGTGTATCACTTTTTGTATCATCGTCATTGCCAGTATCCGAAATTGTGTAAAAAGAGGAACGCTTCATTTTACATCATGTAATAACTCAGAGCTATAAGTAGCGCTCATTGAATGAATGAAACAGAGTATGAGATGAGAAATTGATGATGGTGGTAGTGTGGAAGCCGCAAGATTGAGCGATACATATTATATGAGATGGTATTCATAATATCACTACTGCAGAGAACACACGTCCTCCTATTTCAGATCACACAAACTGTATATTTAATGTGCAAAAAAACGGTAAGCACAAACTGAGGACGGGTCGGTCCAATGTTGCTTACTGCCATGTACTCTAGTCTATATATGTATTATTATATGCAATAAATTCACATAAATCACCAGAAAATTTTACAAAACGATGTAGACGCTGGCAGTGAATCCTCGATAAAATAGAGCTTGAAGACAGATAGACACACACGAGAAACTTCTAAATAGTAGCAGCACGGTTAACTATTAAAATACTGACAGTGCAACGCGCAGTGAAGCATTTTGATGAAAATCACTTATTAGGAAGGACTAAACAAGCATTTTTTGTGTATAATGTACTTATATCACCACCACCGCCACCATCACTAAACAACATGTACATAATTTCTGCACTGATTTTGACAGAAGCGTACATTCAAACTGAAAGGATAAACTTTTGAATCGACGAGAAGAGAGAGAGATATAGAGGACAAGCTAAATTGTAGACAGGAGTCGACGAGGCGAAGCCGCGACTTCTACGGTGTTACCACCACACCACCGCCTCTTCATTGCTCTTTTGTGTACAGAATGGTGTATTTATTAATGCGATATGTGTTCAACAAACTGGCTAAGCTGACTGACGACGACTGATCTTGGTGATACGGTGCAACTTGGTAGTAATAACAATAATAATAAGCTTAGCAAGATATGAACGTACACTTTTTTTACCTCTTCATTCCTGATAACTGCAGTTTACTTGTTGTTGTTAGTTAAATATGTAATGATTCACTTGTGTGTGTATGTGTGTGTGCCGTGCACTGCACACACAGCTTTTGCTGATGCAGCAGCATTACGAAAATTCAAAAAAAAAAATCTTTGTTCTTTGTATCCAATCTTTTGCATGCGAGCATGCATACATTTAAATTTTTATACATTTGCTTGCATTTTATGTCGATACTCGGTCTTTACAACAACTACTGCATATTTCTCTTCTTTTGTGTGCTGCATATAATCATATAGCAAGTCAAGAAGATGCATATATTATTATCATCATATTACATTATTATGTGTAGTTTTTATGTGGAAAGCACCGCAACATTTACAACTTCAGCTGACAACATACCACATTCGCATCAAAGTATCAACGCAAAGAGAACGGTAGTTGTAGCAGTAATACGTATATTATATTATGTGTACATTCATATATACATTGTATAGATATTTAACAGAAACCAAATGCATAAAATCGTATCATCAACCATCAACAAACACAACGGCAACGAAACAGCAGCATTGGCATCAACAGCAAAAAGCCGAATGAATACCTAGCAGAAATATTTCAATTACTCTTTACTTGTTGCTTGCTGGCAGCTTGTTACAGAACGCTATATATCAAGGCATTTGCGTGAAACTGAGAGTTTTCAACTCGTTCCCCTTTTTTGCTCTCTCTCGCTCTCATCCACTCACGATCATCATCATCATCATCATCAAGATCATCATCACCACCACCGACAATATCGTTGTCGTCGAAAGCTATACATTAGATTAAAGTTTATTTTGCATTACCTTCTGCTCACCACCATCCTTCTAATACGCTTACGTGCTGCTTATGATTTTTATAAACTTTAAAGATATATGCATAATATATGTATCACGTATCTATTACATTATATGCATGATCTGTACAGATATGTGATATTTATAGTAAATTTGTTGCTACTAAAATATTTTTATGTATTTACCTGCTCTAATACAAATAACTTGCCACACTTTCATACAGAGATTTCTACTCTCAATGCTAGTGTGGTACAATTGTTGCGATAATTGGTAAAATTGGTGTCCGTGTCGATGATGATGATGAGAGATCGTCTGATAATAATAATAATAGCAACTGTATCTTCATTCATTTGAATTCATCTCTAAGAATTTCGTATGAGTATGTATAAAGCAAAATGGTTAATGTACATTCAACACAGAGTCTCCTCATTTCTTTTATTTATGACGGTGATACATAGTTCTATATTTATCTATTCGTTCCAAGAGTGACAAACGTCTTCCAAAAAGTGATGGTAAAATTATGTTAGTGTCATGATGTTCCATGTTTGCATGTATTAGACACGGCAATTTAGGAATTGTTGTTGTTTTTGCTACTTTGAATAAAACCATCGAAATATTACAGGCTAAATTATTTATCATTGGATAAACTGCATCTGACGCGTTTTTCTAGTTTCTAAGCAAAAACTGTTGATGATAATGATTCTCTCTATCTGTGTACGCTACATTAATAATGCACGAAGGTTAACCGGAGGTCGACCATTCTCTATATATACTCATTATTACATTCATACAATATTTTAACTCTGTCACGCATCTTAAAATTTTTATTACCTACTCTCCGCTGTGATGACATGGTACTCTGTGCTGTTTAAGCTTTAAAGCACCACACAAACCTATCTCAAAGTTGATGTTGGCAATTCCATGCAACATTTTATACATATCACCTCCCTCGTCATCATCAACTCGTCACCATTCATAAAACTGTCCTTTATCGATTTTAACAGAGGCATAAAGAGAAAGATACACCAGAGCTGTTTTGCATATAGTCGGATACTGAATTATTGTGTTATATACTTATAGTGATGGTGTCAAATTTAACACTTTTTTTCAATGTTCGAGAAGCTTTCCTGACTGTGCACTACACTTGTTACTACTAGATATAGTAGTATACATTGTAGCCCTTACAATTTTTGCACGTCACGTGTTTGTTTTTGAAAGTCTTCATACAGTCAGATGGAAAGAGTGCCCTAGTTTACACAACATGCTTAACATTCAGTAGGTATTGCATACGGGAATACACTGAAAGCAACATCTTGCTTTCATGATACCTATATAAGTAACACAGTGTGTTTTAATATGACGGACGGATGGATGGACAAGGAGGGACAAGAAAGATGTGGTGTGAATGTGAACTTTTAACCTATAATCTTGTTTTCTTTTCAAAGAGCATCATGCATGCAGACACCATCATGATTCATTACTTTTCTCCACAAGTAAAAAAGAAAGCTAGTGTGATATGTGACTTGTTACCACCACATTCACATTGGATTTATGTACTTGCTAAAGCTGAACTTTGGAAAGGGCAGGTGGTGGCAAGTGCCAAAATGTTGGCACCATGACACCTTCGTCTAATCAAATTATTTTGGTATATGTTGGCTTCAACGTGTACTTGGCTGCAAGTGAGTTGAATAGGAAGAGTAACAATAAATAACCAGAAATTTTCTAAAAAAGATCACATGGTCATGTGCCTGGTTGCATGCAACAAGCATTTTGGTACAATAGTTAGCATGGGAAAGTGTCAGTTAATTTCTATCCACTATTTATTGTCAGTTGCTGTTATGATATTACTACTTGTTTTACATACACAACATACATGCATATATGTAGGCATTGAGCTGATTTCTTCGTATGTGACAGTATTTTTTTTTTTTATAAAAATGCAATGGCAGTGCAAAAAAGCGTTGTCACTGCCAATGCAATTTGATCAATTGGGCATGAGATGTACAACCACTCATCAACATTTATCAAGGAAAAACTAGTTTCTCCACCCTAATCCCAAAATTTTATTAAAAATGCACACACTACATTATCACTTTTATTTTACTAGTGAGAATTTTGAGTTATCCAAAAATAGAATGCTAAAAGCATATGCACAAAAAATGCATGTGCAGCCTATGCATAAAGTTCACATGCACCAAGCACCAGCCATTTAACCAATTTTTATTGTTTTGTTCTCTGCTGTAAACTTTTAACCCGTTTCTAACAGATGTAACCCGTGAGCAAGTAATAAAACCGAAATTAATCAGCAACATGCTTTTTTGTCGGCATTTATGATCGTTTTTGATCACCCTCATGCTATAATGGTTTTGCAAACAATCGGATTGGGCTTTTTGCCTATTCAACGTCCCATTCTTTAAAGCCTATTCCCTCTTATCAAAATATCAATCCAGTGATAAATAAAGGAGTGCTAAACTGCGGCAAGATAGTATCATCCCATCAAATATTAAGTGAAGCTTGCATTTCGCGTGTTTTGAAGGATTTTCTCCTAATCTTTTTAATCTCTTTACGTGGGAAAAATATTCACGCAATACATAAGCAGTAAGCTAAGCATCTCCATTACTTATCTACATGAATTTGCCCACATTTCGGCAATGTGCTTAATGTTTCACTGGATTTACAACAGAATTTATTTTTTTTAATCGACAAAGGCTTGGAACGGGTTTGATTTCATTTCACGAATGTATTTTTTTACTTGTGTCACACGTCGCACTATATGTCATCATGGCATTTTTAAACTCTGTGTAAATGATGCCACACACATACCCATACAGGCAATTCTTTTAAAAGAAGTACGACATGTATAATTACTACATTCATTCTCCAAAAACTTTCATGTATTGTATGATTCCTTCATGTAGGCAATATACCACTTTAAAATGAGTTGATTGAGGATGACCTTGTCAACAAATCATGACAGAACACATATCCGTCTCTGAAAAAGATCCAGAAGTTCCTATTGTGCATACATTCGGGTACATATTCTATGGCAGATAACAAGTTGTAGTAGTATGTTATGCTGATGCTGTTTGTTTCCCATTTCCAGTCAACCTACCTTTTTTGTACAGTCATCATCATACACTTACGACCAGAGCTGAGTATACATGGAATTAATAAAATAAATCTGCATGAAATATCATTCCAAACTTGTACGAATTTGTGGCATGCATATATAAATACGTTCATGAATGTATCTATTGGTTGTAAAGCCAAAGTTATTTCCTCTGAAATATGTAAAAAAAAAATATCGTAATCGTATGAAGTGGTATAATCGTAAGGAAAGATGAGGATAAAATGATTTTCCTTTTAAGTAAACAACAGTCAGAAGCAGCAGAGTCAAGCTCAAAACAATCCGTGGCTATGCGTAAGCTGCAAAACTGATGATAGCCGTATAATAGAACTGCAAACAAAAATTAATGCCTAATGCCTACATATTACAAGGTAATAGCGATGATGATGATAGAAGATACATTATATCTTTCCACTGACTGTATTTATATGCATACACGTCCGTCTCTGTCTACTACTTGCTTGTGTTTTGTCGTTCCTAGTCAAAAGTATCATTGCATGCATTTACGGCTGACCTTCATTTTTTTCTTTTTCAATTCCCACCTCGTGCTACCGTCATAATAATAACTAAACACTATCAAGCTATTCCGTGTATTTTAATACTTTTTGATCGTGCATTTGCGTTGATTCATGCCACTTCTCACATCTTATATATTGTAGCATATCATTCCTTTATTTATTCTACTACATTTTCAACTGCATGAAATGGGATAACATGATCCAACTTTTTTTAAACGTGTCTCTGTGCAAATAATATTAACAATAAAGCATTCCTTGTTTTGTGGATTTGTTTGCAAAGGACTTGAATTTATATATATATACATTTATTAAATGACATTATGTAGATGTACATGACAGTATGTACATGTTATATATTGTAGCATATCATTCCTTTATTTATACTACTACATTTTCAACTCCATGAAATGGAATAACATGATCCAACTTTTTTTATACGTGTCTCTGTGCAAATAATATTAACAATAAAGCATTCCTTGTTTTGTGGATTTGTTTGCAAAAGGCTTGAAATTATATATGTATATACATTTATTAAATGACATTATGTAGATGTGTCATGACAGTATGTACATGTTATTTCAAGTCTCAGCTATATATTTTACTTAATATATTGCACCTACATAATATTCGACAATTACTCTAAATCTTTGTCTAGAAAATTGACTAGCTCTATGAAATACTTAAATTTGAGGGGGATTTTGTGTATTTACAGATACAAGAGATGCAAAAATGTACAAAATGCTTTGGTCTGTGATTGTAATTATTTTTTGTACTGAATTTATGAATTATCCTGAGAATTTTCCTTTTTTGCAGAATAGTTTGTGGTGATGATGTACATAATAAATATTTACGTCTAGAAATTGTTTTTGGCTATGCATGCTACGGACAGAGTGAGTGTGTAAAGTATAAAAAGCGAAAGGAAAGTAACATCACTAGTTTTACAAAAGATTATCGCAATAATTAGCATGAATTGGTAGAGGGCACATGAAAAATGAGATTGATAACCAGAAAGCAGCAGTTCCATTTTCATTTCATGTACGCAGCAATTCACGATTGACAAGCTTATGATGATACATGATGAATGAACATATAGCATGAAAATAAATTCTCTATTGTGGTGTTTTTGGCTGGAGAATTCGAGTTATGGTAGGTATATGTATTACTATTACTAGGTACATATTCGAAATAAAGACTCCAACTTATTCTTCTAAACAGGAAAAAATTGCAAGCAAATCACGAAATGTATTTTTTTT
>JAHZMZ010003931.1:0-19065 GCA_027743805.1 Lepidocyrtoides sp. E14 | reverse complement strand
GTGGAAATGTGAAATGAATGTTTTTAAACGTGCATGTTGACTTTCAACCTGCACGTTTATTATACGTTTTCTGCTACAATTTTTTGCTTAAAAATGTTCGCTCGATAAAGTTGACAAATAGCAGTGGCTAAAGTTGTACGATTCTCGGCATTAGCACTACTTTTGTTTATGAACAATTATTCAAGGCGAAAACATTGATTTTCAAAAACAAGATACTGTGCTGTTTTCCTGGAAAAGTAACGTTTCGTAAGCATCACCAATAATATCGAAAAGTTTACCCCGCCAAAAATAATGACGATATACAAACAACTATATTTTGAATGTGCTTACTTGTGCTGTATGCGTGTCCCGTAAATTAGGGCAAATTTGCTCAATACCATTGCGTCTATCACAATCAGAACAGTAACAACGCAGCCTATTCTGCTAAAAGAGTAGTGCCAGGGTTTTACAAGTTTTTTTTTTTATCTACCAGCTCCAGCTCGCTCCAAAATGTAACGCTCCCTTTTCAAAAGAAACAGAACTTCACGTTGAAATTTTTATGTTCAATGTACAAAATGCTTATACATTATAAAGATAATCTTTATGGAATTCATGAATCATATCGTTCTCAAATGTGTTCCCTTTTGAAACTTTTTCCTTTTCTTGAAAGAAAACGGTAAAATAACAAATCAAACGGCAACAAGCAAAGAAGGAGGCATAGCAAGCATACAAAAGCTATAAAGCATACCAATCTATATCAGGTTTGGCAGCCACATGCATCCATGTATCTACCTATATACATACATACATTGCATTGGTTGGTGGGTAATGTTCACGCATAGTTCTCTCTCTGAAAGTCGTATATCATTAAGCAGTTTTATTTATATAAAAGTCACAACTGAGACTAGTGTTTTGTAAAGAACGTCTTTATATACTAACAGTGGAAGCTCAGTTTTGCCGCTTGTTGGTTTTCCTGATACTTTCACACGCCTTTCACTAACCAAACTCCTTAAATCTAAACTATCTCTATCCATTCTCTCCTCTTGAGCAGGAAGCAGGAAAGGAGAAAGAAGGAGAAAGTTTTGAACATCGGCGAAAATGAAATCTTCATGTTGCTACCAACTATAAGAAAGAAGAAAGCCGTTGCAACTGCTAGAGGTATACATTTTATAGAACGCTTACAGACTCAAAATATATTTTCTATTTGTGCTTTGTGCTCTTTGCTTTTCTCCGTTGGTTGCTGCTGATGTCTTACACAATGCGGCTCAGCTCTTTTTTTACGTTCAATAGTGGTATATACTTTTCTATATATACATTATATGAAGTCCGAGTATTTTCCTCACGGTTGTCTATAAATTTCATCTTATAAAAAGCATCTGTGTAAGCCGTGACTTCCTGGTTATACCCTCGAATTGTGATAGTTTCATCTCCCTAATGTCTCGCTTTCCTTGCCTTTCCCTTCAAGATCGCTCTTCTTTTCTAAAACCTTTTCTTGTTGTTCTCTTCCTACTTTTTGTACAAGCATATCCACAACATCTTGCCAATCCAGTTGTATGCACGTCTATTTCTAGGAATTATATCAGCTTTCACCTTTATATTATTCTACGTTCTAGCCTTCTCAAAATGATTTTTTCCATTACATTCACATGAACGTACATATGCACGTAAACGTATATTTATAGCTTGACTAGACTCACTCACTAGATATTTGCATATGATGAGTATTGCGCATTTGAAACGTGTCTTATGTATTTGTACACATGCATTTAGCATTCTTTGTTTCTTAACTTTGCTCAACCGACCACCAAAACCACCACTGGGAAAAAGACGCAAAAGAGGAAAAGTGGAGTAGACAAAGTTACATTTTATTTGTAAAAGTATTAAGTGGAAAGTAAGACAACTACTACACAACGAACAAGTCGCTTCAATGTACAAGTAACTTGGAGAGAAAGTTTAAAAGTCTGCTCCTATCTGGGTCCTTGTCCTTATTTTCATGCAACAGAAAGTGTACCGCTGTATCAAACTTTTAGGGTCCTTTCCTTTTCTTATTATTAATATACCGTGTAAAATTTTGCACAGCCAAGACTTACTCTTGTATTCTGATAAGAAGAAGTTGTATGTGCAGAAATTTTATTTCTATTCCGTTGTTATAAAGTTTCGTCAACTTACCATTCTACTGAGACCTAAATATTTGTAATTACCTACATGGGCACTTTTTTAAGTAACATTCTTAAATCGTACTTAAAAATCCGTCAATCCAACTGTCTGTATTTTTTGAGCACAACTAAAAATTTGTTATCGTCTACTTACAAAGTTATGATGCGACAAGTTATTATCGTAAAAATATCACAGTAAGTCTGAAATATTATTGATCGTTTACATGCTTCATGATTGCAACTAGTATCTGAGACCACAACGAAACTTTCAATTCGTCTTAAGCATTGCTGCAACTAGCTGAGAAAATATAAGTCTAAATATAAGTCTAAATATAAGTATATGCATAAAAGGTGAGATAACTACATGCAATAAAACAAAGTGCGTATTTACATACGAGAAGTTTTTGTGCAAGCGTCATATCGTCATAAGCTCTACATAACCAAGTGAATTAATTTGACTCAGATGAAAAGTGAAAAAAAGCTTTTGAAGTGCCAGTTGTAGGTGAATCTAAATATCAACTTGGTAAACTTTCTACACGAGTCTTTCTATGTATTCAAATGCTCTACAAAATGCAATCAATATTATTTTTATTTACTAACTTTAACAGTGCATAGTCCCTAAAATCAATATTGTATGCTAGTTCGTTGCATTCAATTCATGCTACTACATTTTCACTACCTCCTTTCATTCAATGCAACGTATACACATATACTACTGAATTAAGCAAAACGTATTTTTTCCATTTTTTTGGAACAATTATCTTGCAAGATAAAACAAATAAAAGTTTCAATGACTTTAACTACACACTGCTATCTATACTTAAGCTTCATATTTTATGCAACTGCAAAGCACTGGTACCATTATGCTTTATCTAATCACTTCAATGACAGAAAATCTATAATAAAACATGCACAAAAATTGCTGTATGGAGCATAACATACAGTTAACTTATTATATCTGCATGTACCATACAACATCCCTCCGCAGGAAAAGCTTATATTTTTGATTTTACTCCTCATTATAACTCTTTCACCAGTATTTACTGTCTGTCTACACAAATTATTATGAAACTATGGGTCAACTCTAGTGAAAGCTTGATGACCTTTTAAAGCAAAAGTTTTTACAAAACATTGACTCTGGAAGAAATTTCGGAAAATCCCTGGAATAGTATTTAGTGCTTGCTTGGTTAGAAATAAGAATTCCACCTCTCTTCGCTGCCTGCCAATAATCATTTAAAATTCCCTCTCTCGTCACCACTACTTTCCGTGTGACAATTTAATTATTCAAAATATCCATTGGTTGATCAGTCATGCGACCATAAGTGAAGTATAAATAAGTAGAATGAACAGCCAAATTACCACATAATGTTAGATTTGGCAGTGTTTTCCGTTATTACTCTTTGTACAAATGTCAGCCGATCGCCCAATGCCTTTTCCTCCAAAATGTCTACGCTTATGCTCAAAAAATAAACTGGTCATCATCATGAGCCTTTTAGACCAGTTTATGTAAAAGCGTAAGTTGTATGTTAGCTGTTGTGTTACACAACAATCCGGTGCTACCATACTCCGCAACGCTACTACTGTAATGTTACCCAGTCCAGGTCCTGCTATTCTAGCTTTCATCTATATTGCAGGATTTCAGGGCGTTTTCTCAATTCATTTCAACCTATAATTACTAATATCGAACAAAATCGACAAAGTCTCATAAATTATGCCAGGTCTTATATCAGTTTCGCTTCTCCAATCAAATGCAGTTGTACTTTTGGATTTAACAAACCTTTACTACTTTTACTTTTTTCCTTTACACCCTACAAATGTTTTGATCCGTGTAGACATTCCTATATATATGAGCTGTAATTTCCACGATTGTCAATAACTATTTTGGCATTATCAGTGGTGGTGGTGGTGGGGGTGAATGTGGTATGGTAGTTCAGTATACTTACAGAAAAAAATAAGAAAACATTTTTTTTATGTTTGATGAAACTATCACATTGCTTTGTTAGTTAAGAGGATAAAGGTAAAAATGAGTTCATTTTAGCTGGCACATAAAGCTGTCATTCATTTGCCCTCCAAAATTCCCTATTATGTTCCATAAAACATCCCAAAAGCACTCAATATTCACACGAAAACAGTTCAATGAAAGTATGGAAAATGGAGTACTTTATCCATATCATTGATTATTCTTTGTGTACCCAACTCCCCTGCAGACATACGATTCGTATTTTCCCAAACAATGTTATCTACTTGGTACAAAAAGCATTGTATTATAAGCCAAATAACTATAAACCATTGCGTATTCGCAACTTTGCATTCTTTTTTTTCTCAACTTATTCTGCCATCCATGTAGAAAGCAAGCAAGTGTCCTTTTGTTAGTTGGGATATGTGCAAAAGTACTTACGACAACGCTGTACATGAGTGCATTAATCACAAAAGAATCAATAAATAAAACTTTCTTATCACTCTACCGTACTTAATGTAATATTACAACATTGGTTTTTTTGGCATATATTTTCTCGTTTCATAATAACACTACTGAAAGTAAACAGAACAGAGCGAAGCTAAAAACGCGTCACAGCGTGAATAAAGAGTATTCTTGTGTACTTGTACACTACATTATTTAACCAGGCAGAGGCAATAGTATGTTTTCTCATTCAAATATAAGTAGGCAAAATTTGCAAAAGAAAGATGTCCATCACATGGAAAGGTGAACTAGAATTGGTTGTCGCAATTTCTAGCTTTTTCAGATTGCGTGCGGTGCGGCTTTCTCCCTTTTCTTCTTTATTTTCAACGTAAAATGGCAGTAGTGGTAAATAGGTACATTTACGCTTTGAACATGATGAACGTCACTTTTGGCATGCATAATTTTGTGCCAATTTCAATAGGATACCTAAGCACAGCAAGGAATATCTTTTTGCGTGTGTAGGCATGCAAAATTTGTGCTCACTTGCTTACTAAATGTATGCTGCATTTATATTATTCATGTGTAACTTTTATTTTGGACGAATTAGTTTGAATAGAATCTGCTACTTACAATAAAATGGAACACATGATGCTAAATAGGTTACATACAACAATCAGAAAAGGAAAAGAAGACAACTGGTTGGATATATGACAGTTGGCTCCATTCAAATGGAATTTATACAAAAAAATATCGAACAAATATGATTTGCAGTGTGAACCAAGTTTAAATTTGATGATATTTTTAATGCTGTCAACAACAGATATTTCACCAGTAGTACTGGACATGTTCACCCACCACCACTACATACAAGAAGGGCGGGCTCTCGGTTTGTGTATTGATGTTGTTACAAAGAAACACGTGTACTTTTAAAACCTGTAGTTTGCTGCATGAAAAAAGATGTCTTTTAGAGACAAACATGCAAAATTTTTGACACGATGACGGACCCCATGCACCTACATGCATGTATCACTAAGAGTTAAATACAGTAATAATGATACAATTGTTTTTGTTTCGTTTACTTAAAAAAAAGTCTTTTATTTCACATAACTCTATAAAACTACGCTTTATATTGTTTCATTCTTCTGTCCTAGCTCTATTTATTGTCTGACCATTGCCCAGTACGACTTTTGTTGTAAAAGAGAAAGTAACAGTTGCTTTATAATACAAATGAAAAATATATTTGGGTACATGTCAAAAGTCTGTTGTTAGCGCACACAACAACAGTAGACATGAGACACGAAGGAGAACCGTAATGGAGAAGCAGAGAGAAAATAAAGAGAAAGCAAACTGGAAGAGAGGCAACAAAAAGTTTAGGAAAATAAGGGCAGTGATACAGCCCAGTCTACAACTACCACCGTCACACAAAAAAAGACCACCATCATATCATGGAAATGCATGAATCTACATAATAAATAGGAACGTTATACGAAGCAAAAGTTGAACTTATAGTATAAATGCTCTTATAGTCAAACGAGGAGAAAATATAAGACTTTCCTTTCTTTCACAAGCTTTTCGTTCCACAATGTACTTTTTTAAAACAAATAACAACAGTTCAATATGAACATCATTCAAACATCATCATGAACAAAGCAGTGGAAACGTCGTCACAGGAAAATTTTATGTGTCATGGCGTGATGAGAGAGAAAACGAATGAAACAGAGTTGTGATACATTGGAAACACAAGTGTTCGCAGCTATTCTTGGACTCAAGTTAAATACCCTGTTGACTACATGACTCGATTGCGATTGTTAAGTTTTTGTTTGGCGAAATGAAAGAGTGCACTGGAACACAAAATTCAATACATGTATACATATAGTCAAATATTACCTGCTTGTTTGTGTCTGCTTCTAGCTTAACTCTCGAATGACCGAAAGAATATGAGAGAACTAGTGAACTCCATGTTACTACTTGTTCATGCTTACTCTTACAAAAAAATCTTTGCAAAAAACGGAGGAAAGCGTGGAGATGACGGCCAGTAAAAATAAGCACATTCACATCGTATTTAGGTTGACTCGAGAGGAAAGCGCATGGAAGCCAAATATAACTGCATGCTAGCTAACACAATACATTTTTGGCTGATTTCTGCTTGGTACGAGATCCTGCAGTCGTTTTTCGTGACACGTACTCTGCATGCAGAATATTCGACAAGTTTTATATATAGAATCTATATATGGTAGTTAGTGATGATCTTTTTACCTATAACTGTATGAATTTTGCTAGTTTTGATTTTTAACATGATATTCATGCATATGACTTTGCATGAATTGAAAACATTACAAAAGTACATTCATTATTCTTATTACTAACTTAGTTACTATTCGAAAGGTATAATAATATAGTATTTTACACCATCCTGCTCACCAGTATTCGTCTGACAATACTACTACTGGTGATGATTGGAAACTAGGTATAGTGTGTAATTCACCTTTTATCCATGGTTAAATGAATGCATAGAAATTTTTGGATAAAGTCCCAGCTGATATGTCAGTGGTAAGCTACAGCTGGCAAGCGAAAACTGTTTGCCTAGGTTGTTCCTTACAATATTATTGTATCTACTAAAATATAGGATGATACTGTAAGGAAAGTACTTACACGGAAGACATGAGCTCATGAGCATGACATGTTCATATTAGCACAAAATTACTCAAACTCAACTCCTCTGTTTTGCCAACATCCTGCTGTACAATATTATGCTTTTGCGATCCGAAGAAACAATGACTGAGGTTTCTCGTTATTATTGGTCGTTGTGTTATGTTTATTGAATGTATGAACTAAATTCCTACAGTTATTGGACTTTTCCACCATCCCCCTACATATTTTATATTGTTTTTCTGACCTGCTGACTTTTCAACATGTATTCCGTATCGTTATGCATGTCCTCGTTTATCATGGAATAATACATGGACGATTGTAGGATGTTCGATTAAACAAAGGATTTAAGAGGACATGTAATAATGGTGCATGCACTACCATTTTCGATAATTTTATAATGTACATGGGATAGCATATAGCAGCATGGTTGGAGACCTACACGATATTAAACTCATGGTGGTGGTGGGTCTGGGTCTGTCTTCCATATAATCACATCACTGTCACAAAGCTATCGCTAGTTTCATTTATCAAGTATGTTTTTTCATGCAAATTAAATATTTCCCAGATGATTTTGCGAGTTTGTCTTGCTATCAATTTTCTCATTTCCTACGTGCATATTTTCAACCAGACAATAATTTTCCAGTAATTTAGAAGTCGATTCCAGTACTTTAGCTTTTTTGTATGCATCATAATAAAAAGGAAGTTTGCAGAGTACTCGTGCAGAGTCCACTTTTCAAATGTTCTTGCAGACATTTTTCGTCTAACTGAAATCAACAACACTCACTTATCCTAAATTCAGTTTGTTTACTGATCGATATCTGAGGATCAATAATGGCTCATGTGTTGCACGGTTGCGGCACTAAAGTACAATTGGTCGTATTTCATATATCACTGAAGTATATTATAAGCCTAAAACATTACGTGATGCGATTGCTGTCGTATTTATTTACTATAATAATTTAATTTTGCTAAAACGTACATCACAAAATATTGCTACTCGTTCATTTTCCAAAACATAAGAAGCAGCAACGTTTCAGCAAATTTGACCTTCGTATTGTCCAGCTTGAGCAAAAAGTATGCCGGTGCGTTCTGCACTATTTACTAACGACTGTACACCACCACTACTAGACAACAATTTATCCGCAATGTAGGAAATAAAACAATTACATTAATACATTTCGTATGCTTTATTTCACTTGGCTAGTAATGTTATTCGAAAAATTACAGTGCACACACTGATGATGATAGTGTCAGTGTAATTTAATGCTTTCCCCTGTCGTGTCACCTTTAAAAGGGCTATCCTTTTTCCAAATTTCATCGAACTATTTCATTGATTTTTTCTTCAGTTTCAGACACATAAGATTCAGTGAGAGCTTGCTCCAAAAATGCTTTCCTTAAGCTTGTACAATTCACTGGTATAGTGTGTTTATGTAAATGTAGGTAGGATTACACCAATAATGATAGTTCAAAGCGAGCGAGGTAAAACCAGCACGTGCAAAAAGACTAGAAAATAGTAATAAAGTTTGGTTTGAAATGTACATTAGGTACTAATAGGTAGGTATGTACGCATGTACGCAAGGGTAATAAAATGTTACATACCGAATGAAAACCACATACATATAAACTAACTGGTATAGTGTCACTCAAATAAGGTAAACGTCTAATACATTTACAAAATTTTAACAGCACGTTTTTTCCAAGTTTTAAGTACGTGCTACAACCATGCAAATTTTTTTTATTTGCGTGTAGTAGTGTAAATTTATTACACTTAAACTATCAGCACAAACACAGTCGCGTCGGAGCAACTTTAGAAAACATAATAATTACTACTTTTTGGAGAATACAGCAATTAGCTTATTATGAAGACTACCGGAACAAAGATGTCTGTCCATTTTAAGTAGTTTTGCAGAAAAAAAATTAAACCTGTTTTACAATGCATTGTAACCATTTACTACTATATGCTTCCAACCAACCAGCTAACAAGCACCCGCCTCATTTGCTCACTTTTAGCATAAAAAAAAAGATTGTAATCAGAGTAGATTTTTTTTCCTACGGGGCTTACATGCTTGTTTTCGCACGGTTTACTAGCACGACTGTGATAATTAAGGGATAAATGATAAGCCTACGTATATATATACATACAGCATTTATTCGGAATGCATTTCCGAAAACATTTTACCACTAAATTAAGTCAGGTAAAGTAAACAACAGATTAATTTCATTATAATATGCCCCTTTCTATTTCACTTTGATAAAGTTCAGAAATGAGAACATCGTTTCATAATTTGACAAAGTACATGAATATACGAAGAGTGACAAGGCTGCTGTTATCCCAAAAGGAAATCATGAAGTAGTTGGGCAATTAACTTGGCTATTTGGTATTGATTGAAAATGAGGAAGTACCTGTAAAGTCGAATGCGAAGCAAACAAACGCCATGGATCAGGGTAACTACCTAAGAGAGTGAGAATATTTGTATACTGTGCTGATATTGATACTATGAATAAAAAAATGGCAAAAGCCAGCAAGTCAATGATAGTTGCTTGGTGGAATGTCCTTTGCTATTATTTCAGTGTTTATCCTCCGTAAACTGACTCTGCACACTGCTTCTTTCCCTAATGGACACGAGTGTTCATAAAAACTCTTTAAACCTAATAATTACGGCCATCATAAATACGACATAAAGTAGTGAGCGCTACTGGGTGATTGAAGTCGTGCTGAGGTGCTATACAAAACAGAGAACTTGTCATGATTTACTGGTACGTTGGTGTAACTAAACACACATAAATACATACAAAGCGTTTATTTAGTATACATGCTTGTATACACGTGTACCGAAATGTTTTCTTTTTTCTTCTTTTAACCACAATACCATGTGGCGTAACAAAACTGTGAATACAGTGAAGGATGTAAGCACATGAATTCAGCTCATTAAATCATATAACCCTGCAAAAGGCCCAATCTAGCCACTGCAATCTATTCGATATCTTTTGGTATAAGGGATTTTTTAACGGAGGACAAAGCAAAATTAAAATATTATCGTGAGCATGGGATACCTAAATGGACTCTGCTAGTGATTATTGTATATACTGAGCGTCAATTCACCTGACCTATATATGCATAAGTTTTTTGGCTCTGATTTTGTCGTGTATCACCGGCTCAACATCACATCGTAGATCAGACAGTAGCCTGAATTCATTCGTGAGATCTTGCTGATGGTGAGTCAGTATCAGACAATAATGAAATGATGACCGTGTTTTAATAAAATTTACAATTTATATCAAAAGGCTACGGCTAAACAATAATAAACTAGTCAGTTGTACCAACTACTTGCTTGCAAGTTACTCAAACATATTCATACTAAATATGTGTTATGGCTAGAACATGACATTAATAGATCGTATAAGATCCTCATATATGAAATTCCCCTGTATTGCGAACATCAAAAGGAGATCATGTCGAAACGAAATGATAATAATAAAATTTAACGAAAAGATGGTCTGTATTAATTTCTTATTCTTACAAACTTCTTCTTGCATTTGCAACATTACAACAACACGACAGTCCACTTACCAAAATGCATTTAATAGAAAAAATGACTGTGACTGTACTATTCACGTCATGTCCTAAAAAAAGTGCAATAATAATGACGTGAGATCAGAATGCATGAGGTTTGAAATTGAAAATGCGCTCAGTCAAATTGTCTGTATGAAATAAATGAATGTATATAATAACATTAAATTATATTTATGTAGGTAACTGGGAAAATGTGCGTATGTAGCCAAAAAATCAGCTTTAAACTGTTGAAAACAAAAATGATAAACAATGAAACGTTATATAGCAGTCGGGCCGACACCACTGCTGCTACCCATTATCAAATTATAAGCAAAATAGTTGAATTAGTATTAGTACCAACAACAGCAGCGTCAAACAGATAGCAAACGGTCGCGGTCGTCGCCTTCTCTCTCTCTCTTTTAAAGTCGTTAACAAATAACGTTCCCTATTTGTAGTTTACATTATACGCTTATATGAGGACCTTTTGTGCGTGCAGCACATGAGAATATGCAAAGAACATAGACACGTTGCACCTTTTGTCGACGAGGAGAACGCACAAGAGTATAACAATGTGTTTTGAAATTATCTGAGCCATGTACATATTTTCACAAACTTTTTTTTGTTTTCCTCATTTTGTGTGTGATGTAGTGATGTCTGTACACACACAAAACTTAATAATAATCACCGTCATCATTATCAAAATAGTATCGCATATTCCATCTATCTGTTTTTCGCGTTCCTCTCTCTCTCTCTCTCTCTTGCTGTGTCTCCTTCACAATTTCATGACAGTTCAAATTCATGTTACAGCTATTCGAAGATAAAACGGGGCGATACCGACTGTGTGACTATAAAAACCCCCAGTACCCCTTTCATTTGAACGACCAGCGTTGCGTATAAAAGCGACACAAGAAGCTTAAAGAATATTTTGTGTACCTGCATGGGTATTTATTTGTATAGGACAACATATCATCTTCTATTACATTGTTTTATAGAAAATAGTGAGAAGTACCTATATGCATGTAGGTGTAGTCACACAAAAAAAATGCTTTGCTGTCTTATTACCTCAGCTTATTACTTTAGCAGACCAAGAAAACTTTCAGCATTATTATTATTATTGTTGTGTGTATATATATTTTGTGTTTTGGTTCATCGTGGCGGTGGGTATAAATGCGTATCACAAATTAGCATTTTCAAACTTATTTTCAGCAGTAGTAGCAGTTATCAATAATAACCGTCTAAATAAGTACATGTTAGAACGACATGCACCTTATATTCCTCTCTCACAACAAGCGAACGAAAATGTGCTTACATGAAAATAGCTGACAGTTTTCCTATAATATGCACATATAATTTGGATTCACCTAGTATAGTTCTTTGGTTGTAGTCTATACCAGCAGCAGAAATATTCAAAATTGAAAAGGAGCAAAATGGGCGAATGTAAAGCAGAGGAAAAATGATTTCATGCAAAAAAGTAAACTAAACATTTTACTCATTATTATTGGCCATTCTCATGTCATGCTAAATGTGTTCTATTACCTATATACCTATATTATGCTTCTTGTTGGTCGCTCCTCTTGGCTTTGTAATAATACATTATGTTCCTATACAATTTTATATTATACTTTTATTGAGCTTGAGAGTTTAGTTACCCAACTAATTTCACGAGGAGAGCTAAATTATTTCAGAAGAATAAGTAATTTGTGTGTACCGTTGTTCATGTTTTTCTTCTACTCTGCTGCTACTGCTGTGACGTCCTCGCCGTCATCAACGCAACATTGTGTCGCTTCAGTTCAGTAGCAATAACGATAATAATACCTGAACCTGAACTGTGAATCGAATAATCTACACAACAGCACACAAAAACAGTAAAACACAATAATATTGCAGCAGACAAAATAACGATGCGATGTTATACGCTATGCAAACATTTATACGGGCATAACCATAATGATATTATTTGGTTAGAAATGTACACGAAACTTTTTTTTTCTGGTTCTTGTGGCTCTGGCTCTACCCTTTGTGTAAGCTTCTGCATAGATCATTAGCATACATATTTAATTTAGTTCGCTGTTGCTTGCCTCTCTTTCAATTTCTGTCCAATCTTCTTCACCTTACAAAAAAGAAAAAAAACATACATTTTGCTTTTCACATTTGGGATTATTGACGACAATTTTCGTGAAACTTTGCAAACTTTTTTTTTTTTTTTTGCATGTCATGAAAATATCGTTCTGTCATTTACATCACTTCACTTGCCTTGCGACTTAAATTACATATTCTCTATTGCTATCCGATTTCATATCTTTATTATAGTATACCTATCAGTTGAATACATACACGATGATATTTCCTTGTTAAATCTTATTAGCAAATCTTATTGTTTTTTGTACTAACTATTAAATGAGTGCTATATGCTGATATAAATAGGTGCTTGTGGCCCATTACATCACATACAAACTTAAATGCAATAATATGTATATAATCATGCGCTGAAAAGAAACAACTGGTTTATCTGTACAAATTCAAAGTGAACGGGCTACATTATTAGTTTTAAAAGAACCATTTTTACTGTTAAGTTATTAAAGTTCTTCTTCTTTTCTTGTATTATATGCCTCTTTGTCTACCTTTCTGTTTAAAAAAAATTGTCTATGACTAAACCGACTCGAGTTTGGGATATGCCTAGATTTGGATGCGAAAAAAAAAGTCTTCCGAGCGAATCCTTTACACTTATTTGCAACAGCATGCAACAGCGCTATATCATGCCTATGTATACACATTGTGTGTACATTATCTCTTCCTATTTTGCCGACTATTCTATAATATATACTCCTGTTATAAAATAAGAATAGCCAACTTACCTGAAAAAGTAACAACCGATCGAACCAGCGATGGTGGTGGTGAGCGGACGTTTATCATACTTGTACTTTATGCATTCATCATGAGCCAACCAAGCCACTACAATACTACTGCAAAAAAATTGCTGCGTCAGGTATGTCAGCACGATTTTATCCATATTATTTTTTTCTGCACCTTTCCCTCCGTCTGTTGTTGTGAATGAATTAATAGTGTATATACAAAGTTGTATTATTGCATGGTAGTACAATAAACACAACAACAACAGCTCACACAGTCACACATCACATCTGTAGACAAGACATGTAGCAAAAAATGGCTTGTCCTTATAAATATACTACTTACTTCGATGATGACGATGATTTCTGCTTGCTGGTACACGCTGCATTGTTGTGAGTTCATTTATATAGTTCAAGTACCTGAAGGAGTTGTACATTTTCGTAATATGTAGTTTTAAGTAAAGTGAGTGACAATGATTTTGTTCATCGTTTTTTTCTATCTTATAATAGACATATGTACATGTACCGTTCGATATATTTTTCTTATAACAACGATAACATGACTGCGACGATGATGATGATGAAGAAGACGATATGAGATTCATTTTTCTTTTATTCATTGTACACACTCTTAATAACATGGTTCTATAGAATAAAAAAAAAGTTTTACAAATGCTGCTGCTTATTTCAGTTTAATGGTACAGCTCGGATTTAAAATTTTTGTTTAATACTGACAGTCTGCTTTGTATCCTCAAGCACGTTTAACAATAATGTTCATATTGGGTATGCACGGCATAAATAAATGTAAATCCTCATATTATTCAAGATGATGATGACGATTGAAATCATTGACTCCTCTTGTGGAATAGCGCAAAATGCATATACTGGTGTAAGATATGATACGCGGGTGATACGGGATTAAATACAGATATACACCAGATAAAAATATTACTGTCTGGTAGGATGATGATGATGATAACGATGATTATTACCTGAGGATATAAGTTGGTACCTAACAATACTGTACTTGAATGACAGCCTTTTGCAATTGCTTTGTTGAATAAACATCACCTACCGTTTTCTTACATTCCTCCCTTTTTCCCTTTGCTAAAAAACTGAAAAGTTCGAGTAACATTTGAATTTTGTGATCTGCTGTGTTGACTGTTGCTGATGATGATGTGATCTCATCTCACCTTCTTTACTTTACAACAACCAGAAAAACGCAACCATCATGATAATAATAATAATATTCATCTTTTGGTTTATGTAAGTTCAATGATACTCCATGATCCGTAATAAGAACAATCGGGCAAGGTTTCACATTTAAATTTTTTTAAATACTGATTTTCAATAAAGAAAATTAGAAACAGTCTATACATGTGAGTACTGTTTAACAAAAAACACAAGCCGTCAACCATTTTGTTTTGTAAGTAGCCGTTCTCACTAAAGTCAATATGTTATGACCATTTGTAAACACGTGAAAGTATTTACGTAATGCAGTTTACAGCATACAAAGTCAAATCAGATATAGAAACACAAGCAGAAATCTTGAAAGAATAACAAAGTGTCAAGCATGACATCAATACAGATCCTTTAGCCTTAGTATTACACAGCTTTGTGCATGAAGGACACAATATTTTACAAGGGGTACACACTAACTGACATGATGAGACAAAAAATAGCCTTTTAAAAAATCTTTTAAAGCCGTTGTGTGGTTCTACATATATTACACAAGTACGTGGTGGTAGTCACAATCACAAGTTACGACATAAGCATCCAAGTACATTCATACTGAGATTTTTTGCTGCTGCTTTGACTTGGAAAAAGGCAACTATGTACTGATGATTACCTCTGCTAGTAAAAAAACACACAAAAAAAAATTATTTTGTTACTACATGTACACAGTGAACCTGCGAAGACACACTCTCTCATAATATGGTGTAATTGTGCGCAAGGAGTAGTTAGAAAGATGCAATAATTGGTGATAAAGGGTACATTTCTGGTCTTTGGGACGGGAGGGAAGTAGTGGTGTTCCATGTACTTAAAATAGAAACTGACCAGAAATTGTATTGCTGTTCTTAAAAATAACGTTATGTTATGATCCTTTTCATCACACACCACCACCACCACAGAGACATGGCTTCTCTTTTTATCTACTTTTTTTTTCTCTTCATGGGCCTGTAAATCCAGTCCTTTTTTAAGCACTCTGTGTTGTATGTTTTTATCAAAAGAAACAGAATAAACCAGGCTTGACTTCACTTACTGAAAAGCATTCCTTCACATTTTTAAATACTTGTCGTCAGAATAATATTTGTAGTTGCGTAATTGTTGTCCTTTACTCACTCGCTGTTTCTCCCTGCCACTCTCTTTCCTCCTCACTATTTTACACCCTTCATTCGAACAAGACCTTCTTCATTTCAATCTATAAAACTCAGGTAGGTACTCGACTTGTTAAAAAACCGTAATGATAACGTGTAAAATGTGCTTCATGATGTAAGCGTTTATCCATCACAATAAAACATCCCTTAAGGGTCTTTCCCTGCATTTTGCCCACCACCGCTGTGAGTTGGAAATGTATTTCCCCTTCTGAACTGATCGCATCCTTGTTTATATGTATACCTAAATGCACGTCAGTACATTCGATTTTTCACCCTCATCGACATCATCACAACAGCAATACACAGCAACTGAAATGAGATATGAGTCTCGTTTACCCACTGACTTGGCCTAGGTTTGATTGCTATACAGCCTTAAGGTATTCTTGTCTACCTATTTGATGGAATTATGAGTTCATAAGATCTGGGCATGCTAAACGGTGTCTTGGTTCACTTGGGTATAATATCATTTTAAACGCCATAGTGCTTCTTGTCGACTGTGTGTGTGTGAACATAGAATTGAATGTCATGACATATAAGAAAGAATTGCCTAAACTTTAAGTAATACGTTGTAAATTGTGTACAGCTACTGATAATTTTTGAGTTGGGATGAATATATACATACATGGAAATGAATCGGTACTGATGATTGTGATGATGATGGCAATGGCGTGTCATGTCATTTCTAGGTAGGATCATCGTCATCACCTTAAAAACATTTTGCCCTTGGAAATAGTTCTCAAAGAATTCCTACAAGCGTTTTTCGTAAAGCAGACACTAGATTCACTCGTACGACAAAAGATACCCTACCGAAAAAATATAAGCACTATATGGTGTTTTTTTTATGCTTACCTATGTACAGATATACCTTATAATATGCTCTGAAACAATTTTATAATTTTTTTAAAGCATTTTGTACGTTTTCAAAGATTGTAAACTTTCTATAGTGTTAATATATTGTTAGGATAGACAAATCTCAATTAGAAGTGTGTGTAAAATATTATGTTTTATGTACATTTTCTGCTATTATGCCTGCATAAAAATGCAGAGAGAGAGAATATGTGTGTACATTTGTAATAATGAAATCATAATAATAAATATAACTTTAACCGTCACTGTCTACAAGTCTACATTGCCACCACGATCGTGTACACATGATATTTTTGTATTATTGCATCACATCAACACACCATTTTTTAAGCTGCATGGCAAGCACTTACTTACACACAAGGTTCACCCTGTGTGTACGTACAAGAAAGAATGCAACAGGAGAAGTCATAGTAGCCCTATATAGTTGTCAGTCACAAAAATCGTGAGAATTTCATGATTGAACTGATGGGAAAAATGAGGTTTGCCCCTGTTTCTTATTTTGTTCATTCCATTACCTCATCATCATCAGCATTACCACCATCGTCTCAATTTTTCCATTTCCCTTTTTCTTTTTCGTCTCCACAATCTCCCCGAAATGTTGCTTGTAACAACTTTAAAATGTATATAAAATCCATATAATGTCATAATGAAGACCTGTGAACTTCCCATTTATCTGTGTATGTTATCCGTATTAACGTCACCATCAGTAGCACTGATTACTGCGTTTGTATGTATAGTACATAGAGATACCCACCACACATCATAATTTCCCCCTACTTGTCGACGATTATTATTGTTATTATATATTCAAGTGTACATACTTGATGTGTTCCCAAGAACTGAAAAAGAGAGCTACTTGAATGCCACGCTATCACAACAGACTGTGCCGATCGGTATGTATGAGAACTTTTTTAAAAATCGCTTAAACTGTAATTACATGCCTACATGCCATTCAAATTCATGGTGAATTTTCCAGTCCTTTTATTTATCCAGATGAACTGAGAAAACCGCAGTTTGCTAATGCCTAATGCAATGAAAATGTGATAATCGTGAAACAAACTGAATAATAAAGTTACATGCTTCATAATGGAAACATCATTAACATGCAAGAGCATACAATGCACACTTACACTTATTAATATAATAGATAAGATAATATTATGATGGCAAAACAGCAAATGATGAAAAATGTTTACGCTTGATAGTACTACAGTATAGTAGTAATTACATTGGACACTGAAATCTAGATAAATAGATAAAAAAATATAATACATATTTCTTAGAAATACATAGATTTTGTCAAGACTCAAGATAATGTATTTTTGAAAGGGTTATGATGAACTGACACACTTTCATATTTTGGCTGTTGCAAGTTGCAACAACGATGACATTTATTACCAAATAAATTTCATGGTTTAGTACCGAGAACGACAATCGCAGCATTAGCTCGACTTTATCGTGAATAAATCTTGAGCAGAAAGTCATGAATAAAATTTTTGTTTACCTACCTACACACAAGTCTCACTCGTATAATTATCGCCAGTGCAATGTTTAGTTATTATGTTTTACTTTTGAATATGTGCATACGATGCTACTGCTCTTCTCCTCACGTGCCAAAAAAAAACTTATATTTCTAACGTTAATTTGTTTAACAAATTATGGGTAATCAATAAGGACATCAAAGAAAGTCAATATTTCTTGTGAAACCTTGCTTTTTCTCTTGGGCCGAAACCAGGTATTTAGTAAGCAACGATATTTTTTACAGCTTTCGAGAAACCTGTAAAGCGTTCCTCAAAAAATCATGTCTATATGCAAGCAAAAATACTACATTGCATGTTTTTTAAACTGCCATTGTGTCACAGCACCTTTTTGTACTACATTTCCATATTTGTGCATTAAGATGGCTAAATTAGGAATCCTGTAAGTTCTATTTGTAGCACAGCACAGGTGTACTATTTGATTGAGAATAATTAAGTAACCAAACCAGTCATTCGCTGAGTGACTGATTTGCTTAACATGATAAGCCCTAAGAAGACACTCATCATCATCCTACACATTGATTGACTAATTTGTATGAATCGAAGTGCGGGCGCACGAAATATATAAGAGATTGAAAAATGTTTGAACATTGCGCTTTGAAGGATAGTATCTGTTTCTCAAAGAGACACTGATATTGAAGGCATTAAAGGTATCACAAAATTATTGGCTAATTTTGTTGCAACAAGGTTAA
>JAHZMZ010003930.1:0-10032 GCA_027743805.1 Lepidocyrtoides sp. E14 | reverse complement strand
ATCCAAAGTACATTCGAATTCCACTTGGGGCCTGTTCAAAATTCAAATAAGCATAATATGAATCTGTATGATTTACTAAGAGTTGCAGACACAAGACGTGCTCGGTACAATCGATTCAATGGAAGATACAAACATAATTTTAATCCTTACTCTATTTTGACAAATCCTGATCGAATAACATCTACATCACGAACGTATTCATCCTTGATAATTCTTAAAGATTGCGGCGACGCATCGAATCGCATTAGGAAGTAGCTGCAAATTTACACAAATAAAAAAATGACAAAATGTTGCATTCGAACTTTTGACTTTGCTGTCAAAAAAAACATTTGCAATTTTTTTAAACAATATGATTAGATTAATTTACCTTCCCTCCCGGTACGGTTTTCCGTGCTTCGACATCCTGTGAGGAAGACTTCGAGTCCCCAGATTTTCAATCCCAAATAGAATCCCTCTTGAATTGAAGATATGGAGTGCTGTCCTTTTCAGTACTGCAGCCGTATCTGCTCTAGATAACTTTTTCAGGATGAACAGTGCTTCATAGCTGGGCATCTTATGGCGACACTGTAACGTGCTGCTGTAAATTTAATGTAAAACTAGTAATTAGGCGTGATTTTTTAAGTGATGATCAACAATGACAAGATTTACATAAAAATGTTACCTTGCGAGCAACTCTACTTGGCTGACTTTCTTTAACTCTAGTTTTCCACTGACTAAATTTTGCTTTGTTTTGATTCAATCAAACCGGAACCAATGCACGTTTAAATGAGCAACGTGTTAGCGGTGGGGCTATATGGCCATTTTCCCGTTAATAAGGAGCAGAATATCCAATAAATAAAATCAGGTGGAGCCTTCTCTGTAAAAAGCTTTTTTATCCAATTCAAAAACAATGTCAATGTAAAGCATGGGCAAAGCAAATTGCGATGTATAGCCATTTTGGGGCATTGTGTATGTATCCTCTCCAAGCTAAGTTGCACACATAGTTGTCGGCTCAACTCATTTTTGCTCAATCTGTGCCATTTTTGCAGTCATCTGGTAGTACACAGATTACCCATAAAATTGTGCTGATAATAATTACTCTATTTAAAAGCACTGAAAAGTAATTGGTAATTATTCAAAATGGCACATATTCCAGCGCTATTGGTAAGTAGTGATTATTGTCGACCCAAGAGATTTATAAAAAATGCTATTGCTAATTACTATTCAATTTCACAAAAGTGGCAGTTACTCTTTGTAGTTATGTGTTGTGTAAATTCCTAGTAATTAAAATTTTAATTGATATTTCATAGGCACGGAACTTCTCTACAACCGCAGCTGCACAACAGCTAGTGAAGGTAAGTGGTGATACAACTTTATAAGATGTTTCAAACTCCCTGCTTCTTGCCTTTTTTTGTGAGCTACGATTACAAACAATTAAATTAAAAAAACCTTATCAATTCCCATTTGTATGTATGCAGGCTCCTGTGCAAGTGTTTGGAACGGAAGGTCGTTATGCCGCCGCTCTGTACTCTGCTGCTTCTAAACAGAAGCAACTGGATCAAGTTGAAAAGGACTTGAAGGACATTCACGGCAGTTTGAAGTCAAAGGGTCGCTTAGTCGATTTACTGTTGGATCCTTCCATCAACAGAAACAAAAAGAGAGATATTGTTGCGAGTGCTATTGGCCAAACTAAGGCATCCAAGTTAACAGGAAACTTACTTGGTAAGCGAAATTAAAGCGACTTATTCAAAGAATTACTTCATAAACCCAAGGTTACGAGAAAATATATTCTTTTTCAAGCTCTGCTGGCTGAAAATGGAAAACTTTCCAAACTTGAAGGGATTGCTGCCGCCTATTTCACCATCATGAGCGCGCACCGAGGTGAATTAGAATGTGAGGTCACTACTGCCAAGGTATGAAACTGATTATCAGGAGGAGTCTATTAATTTGTATTGAGTTTAATGTTGGTGGGGAATTTTGTCAAACAAATGTTTCTTGAACAAAATGTACAGACCCTGGACGGACCCATGCAGCAAGAGTTGGAAGCTGTTCTCAAGTCTTTTGTCAAATCTGGACAGAGTATCATTCTAAGAACTAAAGTGGATCCATCAATTCTTGGAGGAATGGTCGTATCAATTGGTGATAAGTACGTTGATATGAGCACTGCCTCGAAAATCAAAAAGTATACTGATCTTATCCAGCAGGCAGTTTAAACTCTTAGCCCTTTTAAATGCATAATATTATGCATTCAGTCAACTACAAAAAAGTTCATTAAGCAAAATGTAGTAATGTATTCAAATCATTATCGTCTTTGTTTCTAGAAGATCTACGTGTAAAATTTTAGTGGTAAAAATTCAAAAAATCATCATTACAAAAGTTGTTATGCTGGTTGGTGTGAAAATAAAAATCGCCATAAAAACACTCTGATATTGTTGATGTTTCTTCTTAATTCCAAGTTTTAATTTATCTGTACTTTTCTCTTAAAATAACTCTCACATCATCAGAGGAATGAAATAAAAACATTACATTACTTAATATTAGTGACATATTAAGATACATGATTATCTGAAGGAGAATCACGCATAAACGAATTTTAAAACTTATTGTTTTAGCTTCAAGAATTGGTATTGATCATAGTTTAATATTTTACAAATTTAACGCGAGAGCAAGAGAGCAAACTTTCTAAAAAAAAAATTGAGTTTTTGAAATCATTCATTATATTATGCGTATAATTTTTTTCTTAATATTACACGAGCAGGACATGCACGATTCTTACGTTAAGCTCTCTTGAATTTTACTTGCTTTGTGTATATGTACCTCACAATTTTATTATAACTTACTAGTTCATTATTTCACAATATACCATACAAAAATTAAACATGTTTCATAAAATATTACGTAACGTTACAATGTATTATGGCTTATCTGAAAATCTTAGACTATTAAGTAACAGTTACGCACTTACTTTACTACAAGTATTTATAATACACAATATATAAATTTTTACTCAGTTTTTTGTGGTTGTAATGCTGTGTAACTAATAATCATAATCATATAAAAAACTAACATGCTTCTTCTATCCCTGTATCAACTCGTGACTTTTTCGACATTTCCGACTTTTGTGATTCCTCCTCGGAAAGTTCATCACTGGTGAGTTTTCTTTTGGAACCAGAAAAAATTTCAGGCGCATCGGAAAGCGTGACTATTATACAAGTCATGTTATCACAACCAGTGCCGTCACCACAGGTATCTGAAGCAAGGCAGAAATCGAACATCTGTAAAATAAAGAAACAGTTGGCAAATAGCATTTCTCACCAAAATATTTCTTTGTCATATATTAATTTTATACAAAAGATTTATTTGTAGACCATTATTACCTCCTCACAAATTTTTGACAATGGTTGATTCTTCTCCAACCGCTGGATAATCCATTATCTTCCCATTTCATATAGCAGACGACAGCAGTTGCACCCGAGTCATACCCAGGCTCTTGCATTTCGTTAAAGAACTTTTCGTTCTCATCAACATCGTCGTCGTCGTACTCATCCTCCTCTTCATCTTCTTCATCCTCATCAGAGTCTTCTTCTCCCAAGTCTTCCTCCTCGCCCTCTGCATCTGAGGAATCATCGGAATACCCTTTGTCGTCTTCATCAGATTCGTCCGTGTCGGAGCAAGTGAAACCTGCCTCATTGGCAAACTGAGCACTTTTGCGAGATGAGCTTCTCTTTTCATGCTGCATCTCTTCATCTTTGTCTCTATTGATAAATGGAACGGGATGAACCTTTTTCCTACGTGGAGTTGCAGGAGTTTCACTAGCAGCGTTCGTCACATCCTTGTCATTTGCACTGCTATCACCTCCATCACCATTGACGATAGCGATGGGCTTCTCATCCTTTCCATTTTCAGTCACCTTATTAACCGAGTCGTCCTCATTTGTAGCTTTTGTGTTGGTTTCAGTTGAAGAATTGCCATTGACCTTTGTTACTGCTGCTGCTGAGGTGGACTCAGACTCCAAGTTTTTGTTGACTTCAGATTCTTCACTTTTCTTCACCACGTCCACTTCTTGTATTTCAGCGTTTGGATGCTTTAATTCTATGCTCTTCCCTTCCACAATCAACTCGTTACTAGCCGAGTCCGAGTCGTTATTTTCAGTCTTGACTTCTTCTGACAAAGAAACGGATGTGCTGGACGACTCTCCATTTACCTTTACGCATGCCCCAGCATCGGTGTCTGACTTTGACGATGATGCGTCAGCCACAGGAGATGTTGAGGTTCCTGATCCTCCAGATTTTGATGGAGATTCACTAGATCTTCCTGCACTCATCATTGACTTTGAAGATCCCGGCTTGCAGTTAGGATCTTCCTCTTCTTCAACTGTATCCTTGGATGGATTTCCCAACGCATATTTAGCGACCAACTTGTCTAAAGGCATTGTTGCTTCCTCATAAAGTTGACCTACATTCTCTTCTTCGTAATCTACTGCAGCCTCTGAACTATTATCACCTTTGTTACTAGACTTGGCCAATCTCTTAATTTCCTTCAATACGTCTCGGGTTATGATGCTTGCATCAATTTTCAGATAACATTCCTCCAAAGCCTTTACAAACTCGCCATTCTTGTATGATACACACGCTTTAAGCGTGTCGGGTAAATGTTGGGATAAATATATTGCTACTTCCGCCCCGCCATGCCCATCGTACACCGCAAAAAGGGAGGAATTATCATCAAAAGCAGGAATGCAGTTGTGGGCATCCTGTTGTAAAAATGGATATTGCATAATTACATTATTACAATTTGCTGAATAAAAAGTCAAACATTCTATTTATAATATTATTGCTACCTCTTGTGTCACTCTCCATCCCTGCATGGAACAAGCTCCAAACTTCAATTTATTCCCTTCCCCGTCCTCAGAATGCTTATGAGTCATCGGTTCTGATAGATATGCCCCCATCTTTTCTGCTCCTCAGCTTCTTTTTTGTACAAAAATATAAATATTATGTGAATTTCTACATCACAAATCATGACAGTACATACATGCACTGAGTGATTAGAACAATTGCATAATAATATAATGACAAATTTACTGATTATGTACGTACGCAGTAACTCAAGATTGAGGTTTTCTCGTGTTACAATGGTACTAAAATAATACTGACAGTCGGCCTGTACTTAAAATTAGTACTCGCTTTAAAAAGTTCCAGTCAATTTACCAGCTTTATTTACGGTAACTGTTCGTTAAAATGAAAAGATAGAAAAACGCCCGTTCCAAGTTCCAATACCGTGATTACTCCTTTGTCCGCTAACAAATAATGACGTTATAAAATCTTTTATTTTTCAGCTAATGCAATCTTTTCGAATTGAAGCTGTTTACAATACAACAAGAATGTGGAAACAATGGCAACGCAAAATTAATTGTGGTGAAGGATTTTATAAATACCTTATAATATCCTTTCTTTGACCATTCGTTCATTTAGCCAGAATGAAAATGCTGCACACCTTTTCAAAAGGCAAGAGGTTGATTGTGGTAGCGCCAAAGCCAACATGAGAAAAGAAATATAAGATGAGAAATTCAACTGGAATGGAATAACGCTAACGCTACAGAAAGCAAGTACAACAGCATAGGCAGCATAGCACAAAAAGAAATACAATTTCTGTAAGCATGTGTAACATCATGATTTTTTTCCCATTTTTTTCAAGTTCTCGCCACACATAATATAGTGGCGACTATATAGAGGTGAACGAGTGAGTAGTGTATTTGCTGCAGTCTAGCAGCACCAACCGCAACAGTAGAGTAGAATATTATGTGTTAAAATGTAAATTTTACATAACATTTATTTTCCGTGCTCAGAGATTTCTTTCCTTTTAACCTATTCTAGAGCTAAGAATTTTTTAGCCATTGCATTGTACTACGAATGGAAATTTACCACCATGCCAATACCTACAGAAATTTCAGTTTTCTCAGCACCATTTAGCTTTGTTTGATACTTGATGGTTGCTGCTGCCCTGGTAATGCAATGCTGGTGAATGGTATAGAGCAATGGATAATAATGGATCGGGGAGCTGGAAGGGCAGCGTTTTTTTTGTATTGCACTTGGGGTGACTTAATACTAGTAGAAACGATTTGAACATGTTTGTCCGTCCTTCTACGGATTATCAAATGTTTATCCGATCTGGGAAGTGGCATCCCAGAGTTATCATAGCAATAGACTATTTAAATGCTGGGTGAAAAGTGAAAGAAACGATAATGAAATGTACATTGATGAACAAAATCGCTCTTCTATTGGGAAGGCGTTTTTGCACTTGCACTCTTGGTTTTTAAGCTGTGATGCGTATTCCTCTAGTCATAATTATGTTAATATTGTTGCATAATTTAATTGTTTTCCTGTATCGCTCTATTTCATGTAAGACACAAACGGATATTATGCATATACATGCAAATTTTATAACACCATGAATCATGGCCTTCATGGTTACTTATTATTACGCACTTTTTAAGTTGAATCCATGAATGAGTAATGATGACAAATGTGTTCAAGGTATAATGAAAATTTGAAAACCGAATCGCTAAAATGAGCATTTTAAGTGCCAAAATGTGCATACACCACCATGGTACAGTGAGTAGGAAACGTGGTTATTTATTTTAATTAACCGTTTGAGGTGTTTGAAAATTTTATGCTGTGTAAAAAAGGTTTGTCTTGAGGTTCCCCAGTGCACGTTGAGTTCAGTCAGACATTCAGAGCTAGAACTTCTCTCTATATTAGCTTTTGGCTTTCTCTCTCTGCCTGCCCTGCCTAGCGTGTAAAATTTTTCGGGGTGAAAGTGGCTGAAAATCACAAATTTGTAATGACATTCTGGATGAACCTTGATGTACCGTAATGATTAAAACCCATGTTTCTAGATGAATGCATGTTGGTTGGCTTTCCATCCTGGAAATTCTATTGTATCGTGAAGAAGTGATTTGATTAGCAATATGAATAGCTGAATTTATTAGTAGCAAGCATCAACTTTAAGTATTTACATGTCATTTAATTTGTCTTGTCGTAAAGATAATTTTAAAGGCAAAGAATGCGTAAAAAAGTTAATAAACGGTTTAAACTTTCGGTACGTACGAGTAATTAAACCCGTGAACTGAATATACATGTTTTATCTAATTAAAAATTTCTAAAACGATGCTACTTGGGTATGAATGTGAATCTTCCTGGTATCGTGTTCTTGCTCTCCAGCTGCGAATATATTGAGAAAGTCGATTTTCATCCAACTTTCTCCATGATCTGGCCTTTAGATGTCTTGGCGTCTCTATGGTGATCGTGTAGTAACCACGGTATTCACTGCAAAAGTGATAACATGTCTTGATTTAGACTTAATATTTTTCCTATATTTAAAAAACTGTAGTCAGTTAATAAAATCAAAATGCTAAAAAATGCTACAATCCGCCCATACCCATAGATCATTGGTGTAGGGGATATGGCCGAACGGTAGCCCAACATTGATCTTTCCGTTAAAACGCTGATTTCATTCCATATGAAATATTTGATGTAGCTGGGCACAAAAANCAATCCGCCCATACCCATAGATCATTGGTGTAGGGGATATGGCCGAACGGTAGCCCAACATTGATCTTTCCGTTAAAACGCTGATTTCATTCCATATGAAATATTTGATGTAGCTGGGCACAAAAAGTACCCAATAATAAATGTCTGTTCCTTGGTCTTTGGCAATGTAAGGGGACAAAACAGAGTCCCATTTCCATGATGAATCCATTATAAGGTTTTTGCGAGATGAATAAATTTCCTAAGTACATAAACGAGGCAATGAGATCACTTTTTAACAATTAACAACCTCTTTAATTAAGTGTGATTTTATTATGCACATACGGTTTCTCGTTGATCGTCTCTTCAAGTATTCTCGTCTTGCCCCGATGGCAATTTGTCGCAAAACTAATGCAACCACTCTATTATTGTCCTGTGTATATTGCAAATTGCAATTTGCAATGATGAGAGTGAAAATGAGAAATGAGAAGGAATTCGTCTTGGAAGTTCCAAGCTAAAACAGTAACTTATGATGACATTTTTGACGAGAGAAAAGGCCGTCGCTTTCTGCAGTGGGACGGAGACAGCAGTACAGTGCGTGTGAAACTGTGCGATGTAGATTTCACAATGAAAGATGCAGACCAAAATATAAACCGTACTTTAAAAACCCGTATCGCTCGAGGCTCGAGCACTAGGACTCAACGTTTATTTCTTGCGAGGGGAGTAAGCGTTAACGTAACACGGAGATATCCTGAACAAACGTTTTTCTCAAGGTAAACCACATCATATATACATTGGACACTGAGCAAATAGGGATTTTATTTTAGTTTTTAATACAACCATGCATTTGTACATACTGTACATAATGTACATGTCATGCAATGCAATGCAATGCTTTCTCTACACTTGTTTAACAATAAAAACGAAGAAGGGAAATATGCAGTTCAAATCAAATGATATTGATATGACAAAATGAGAATATATATTAAATTCTACTTTTCGCCCGCATGCATATTATAAAGTGGATACATATATGGATGGACATGAATGGATCTTTTTAAAGAGTTTCCTACATGTTAAGTTTGAAAGGCTTAACTTTTTCAGAACGGTATGTGCAACATTGCATAAAAGTACATTTATTGCACTAGCATATTTTGATTACTGAGTAAGTCATTTACTATGTGTCTACTTACAGGAAGTGATGATGATTAATAGCCCCATGACACAGTACACATTTACACTGCTTCTTTTATCGTGTAAATTCTTGTGAGAAGAGAGGCAATGTTATCAAATTGAGTATTTAGTGATTAAAGACTTCGAAATATGCAGAAAAAGAAACATGAGAAAGAGTAACAAGAATGTTATCACTACAATGCCCGATCTTCATGATCTGGCATGTTTGTAACTGCTTTGCTAGAGCTCTGAAACACTCACATTCGTTCACAATTATCTAATTTGGAGACGATTTAAGGCCGTTTGTATAGGGCATTTAGGGCATATTCGACATATTTTTGGGGTTTTCAGGCATACAGTAGTATACACCGTATTAACCGTGTCATATTTTAATAAAACTAGCGTTTGTATATATTTTCAAAAAAGCGAACGTTTCTTTCTAACTTTTCTGTAGATAATAAGTAATTTAATGGAAAATGTAAAACTCAAAGAGCACTTGGTCGCATTCAGCTGTCACAGCGAATATCGTTTATCGTATGAACATTTAAACTATATATTTTAAGTGCAAGTTCAGCTAAACGGCGGATGCATTGCAGAAAACAAACCTCTACATATTTACAAATACAAATTTTCAACGCTGCAGCTATATTGGTAATAGATGAATTTCTTGCTTTTTGTTCAGAATTTGAACTGATTTAGAAATTTATGAGCTAGAATAACCTTAGTTTTCGAGCATATTTTGTCGTTTTTAACGGTATGTACTATGTACTATGTACGCATGCATATTTTCTCTTCTACTTCAGATTCAGAAGCTTTTACCATACTGCTGCATAAGTGACATGATCAATCTCAACTTGCCCCAAATTGCTTCCACTGGGGAGCTTCAGTTTGTGTCATGTAATTATGTACATCTCAATATTTTCATTATTCTTACAATTGAAAGGTAAGTATTATGCAAACCAAATTTTACCTTTTCTCATAATGGAACAGTTACAAGTAGTAAACTACAAACACGTGACCCTCACCTAAGATGACTATTAGTCATTAGTCATTGACTAAACAATAATAGACTTTAAAATGTAATTTTTCGTGAATGGAAAAGTTTATTTATAGAAAATTTTTACTGCTGCTGACATATTTATTGATATTATGGTATGTACTTAAATATGATACAAACACTGATACAATTTTAATAAAAACTATACAATCATTTCAAGCTCCTTTGCGTACTCGATCGAATCTTTTGCCAAATCATAGGACGGTATGCGATCATCTTGCTTTTCTTCGGTAACAAAGTAGAAGAGCTTACCATCCCCCAGAGTCCATTTTCGCTAAAAAAAACATTAAAAAT
>JAHZMZ010003929.1:0-16937 GCA_027743805.1 Lepidocyrtoides sp. E14 | reverse complement strand
TGATGATTATATTGGCCAACAACTAACAACACTTTACTTTGTTCATTTCCAGCAAGCTGTAGTAAAGACAGTGGCGACAAAGAGAGGAGCTGCTGGTATCCAACAGTTGTTGTGATTTTCACCTCTCTCACTCTCCGTTCATTTCAGAGGCTTAAGCAATAGTTTGAAGAAAATATCCAGTGATACCTAATGATTGCATTAAATACCACTTAAACGCTCCAAATTATTTTGTTACGCAAATAGGTGTAGACATTATCTTTTTTTATATTACAGCTTATCACATTGTTCACACGTGTTGTATTTGATGACCGTCATGATGATCACCTAATAATGTTACTTAAACTTGCTGAATATATCGCGTAGAAATAGTAACTTTTATGTTCTGTGCTTGTATTTCATATTATCATTCATGATAACAAACAAGACGATCATGACACTGTTCCTGATATGTCAGTTCCAAAAAAAATTGATTCAAACTCAAATATTAACATGGCTTATTTTTTAAATCCCTAAACAATGTGTACACACATTTTGTCAATAGAGCTCATTAATCAGTAAAGGCACTTTGGTTAAATAAATAAAAAAGAATTGCGATTATCATCAGTATCAACACTTCCCATTTTAGAGAAGCAGAAATTTTAAAAAAAACAAACACATAACAAATTATTCACTAAAACGCTTCTCCTACCTGGTATTCTCTTTTTTTTCACTACTACGCCACCTGAGCACCTGTGACAGTTTTCAGGAGTTTAACCACAATCTCATGTGACTATACGTAATGCAAGATTACGACAAATACTACAATTTTATTTTCCCTCCTAGTCTCTACTGGCTCAGGTAAAAATCTTTTTTTTATGCAGGCTGAGTTGCAAAAACAACCGTCAACCTGATGATCAAATAGTAAAAATTGACAATGATCATGTTGATGATTACCTGACCACTGTTTACTGGATACTGAATTTCTGATTGTTGGGAAAGGTGTATCTCATACTGTACAATGCTCATCGTCCTTTTCCCTATCCTATGCCATAATGATTTACCTGTGCTACACAAACTAACCATAACCATTACCAAAAAGGCCCAAATCAAGTTTACATGGATGTGATATTAGTTTATGCATTTGGATGCATGCAAAGCTACAGGTATATGTAGGTATGCATGATTATTTTCCTATTTTTTTCATGTGCTTATTATTGTGATTGTTGACGAGAGGGTGAGAAGAGACCAAAATCACAAAAACATGCATGCATATATATATTTTTGTACAGGTAACATATTATATTACCTGGCCGCAGCTGCATACCTTTCCACAACAGAGATTTTTGAGAGCGAGGAGTCGCAGTCGACCCTTCTCTGGAGTTGTACTTGCATGCTCTTCTTTTTTTTTCAACATAGTGTAGTCCCAGTACCACCACCAGTCTCTACAACAATGCTTTGTTATCAGCAACAATACGCTGCTGTCTGTGATATGTGTAAATACGCATATGACGAAAATGATCATCATGATCACAGATCCACGATACCTGTTGATTGTATAATATATGTACATACCTGGGCATCTTATGTATGTATATATGTATGTTTACGATCGTCTCATCGTCATACCTGTCTACCTTCACAAAAATATGAAAAACTTGTGAGGATATCAACAACAAGCAGCAATCTTTTGCTCTTGCTGCTTCATCAATAACAAAGCTGTAAGGATTTTACATTGAGAGTTAGTCAGTATCATGTTAAAAACATAATTTTTGCCTTACTGCTTCTTTTTTTTTACCCAAGGTTACTCTACTATTACTGCCACTACTACATCTTGCAGCCGCACATTATACTGGCATATTTTCACACTTTGGCTATGCCGACATTTAACTATATATTCATTGCAGCAGCACCACCACAAACAACCACCATCGCCAAAAAAAAATTATTGTCCTGAATAGTCCATCAAAACAATCTGCTCTCTCGTGTAACTAGTTACTAAAGCGTATAATGCATACAGGTAATATGCATGGTAATAGTATCACGTTTAAGACGACAGTGATGATGATGATGATGATGAAATTGGCATGCTAATAATATGAGAAGTGGTTAAGATTTTTATTATGTTTTTAAACGAGTCAAATATAAATATGCAGAATAGGTGTAGATACCTACATACATAAAAAAAATTCCTTGTGCTTATCATTGCGTTGCGTGTTGTTAACAGTCTAGTGTCATTTCTACTTATTTTGCATTTTTATACTTGGCCACGAGACGAGCATAATATACAAACTTACTACGACGACACGGTGATATGACCAGACAACACTCTCTCTGCTCTGCATTGTGGTTTCTTCTTCTTACATGTAGAACGTGATAGGAAGACAATCAAAAATACAGGTAAGAATGTGCTGACTTCTTCTTCTTACAACTTTAAATCTTTATGTTTGTGTTTGCATATACGGTAGTTAATGAATATTACACCTGAAGAAAAAAAATGTGTGCCTACTAAACAGACATACATACAAATCAGCAAAACCTGAAGTAAAGCGAGATTTTTCAAACTGCATCAAATATGATTTCAAGTATACAAGGGTTGTTGTAAGCTGTTTGTGTCATCTGCTAGATGAAAGTACATAGTAGTAGTGGCAAGAAGAGGGTGGAGCTTGACACTGTTTTATTATCAGAGATTTTCTCTTTTTTTCATCTTCCAGTCCAGAAGAGAGGCAAAAAGTGGCGGTGATGTGGTTGTGGTGGTATCTCCTAAAGAAGATGAGTTGCGTGACTGTTAAGCAAGTAGGGAATGTACACGCATAACAATAACGCATCAATTTCTTGGAGATGAGAGCTCTAAAGCTGAGAATTTTGTTTCTAGTAGAACAACTCGCTTTTTCTTCCTCCTTCTTAAAGTTTCATTCTCTCTTTTTTATCTATCCAACTACCGTAACCGTAACTCAGGTAAGAAGAATAAAAAAAGGCGGTGGAGGTGGTTTGGCTGTATGTATTTATTGATGCATAAGGTCGTACTTGGAATTTTGACTGGTGTTTACAGAAGAGAAAAGACTTTTAAGGAGAAATATTACAACACACCAACCAACAACGCCACCACGCAATCAAGTAGGGTAGTAGTAGTAGTAGTAGTAGTAATAATAACCATAATGGAAAGTACACAAAGAAGCTTTCGACAATTTCAATGTTAACACATTGCGATGATGGCCTGTTGTATAGTATTTAATGTGCAATTGTCCACCTTTTCCCTATTACACTAAAAATCTGTACCACAACTACCACTACCATTGCCGCTATTTTATACAGCTTGTTGTTGTCTGCAGTAAAATAAAATCATGTAAAATCTTATGGGCAATCCAGTGTACAGCAGTTTAATGGTTATGGCGTACATGTACAGTGTTAATTGTAAGTATGCATTGTCAAGTATCAGGTAAGGAAAAGGAAGATTTTCTTGTTTTTCGTGTATCTGTCTGTAGGCTACCTTGGCTGAAGCAGTAGTAGTAGTAAAGAAGACAAAACAGTGTGATACAACGCTAGTTTATATAGGTATATTACACTACTTTGCATTAGCACGCTGCTGCACCGCTGAAAAATACAAAGTCGTCTCGAAGTCCACAACAACAACAACAACAACGCGACGTCGAAAGGAAGACCTGAGAAAGATTGAAAAAGGGAATTGCCTTAAAGGACGATAAAAATGTAAGCTGCTCATGCTGCATACGTGTGTATAGCACTAGATCTTTGAAAAACATTTACAATTTCCTCAGCAGCACACAGTAAACACACTATATAGGACCATCATCGTCATCATCATCATCATCACGATGACGGATTCTTTTTGCCTTACACAGATTCTCTGAAGGAATTTTAGCCTCAGGCCATTTTTACTCAAAACTGTGTGATGATGCGTTCTAGTAGTATGTTCGTGCATGCATTTTGTAGGTACACGGTTTGTCTACTACATTTTTCGTTTTGTATTATGATATGCAAGAAGACATTCTATAGCCCTGCTACATTTTCTTATTATCTACACACATCTCTCTCCAAAAAGTACACACAAAACTACAGCAAAGGTTTCCTTATATAACCTCTGTAACCACAAAATCCTCCACAGCTTTATAATGTCCCAAGAGATAAAATTCTAATACAAACATGTCATGATTTTTCATGCGTCCCAAAAGAAGATGAGAGTTTTTTTTATACAAAACATGCTATATCGCCATGCACTCATCTTTTGCCATATTTTGTGAAAAAATTAGGCAGACATGGTCATCATCATCATGATCGTGAAAATAGCAACTATTTTCCATTTCAAGATTTTTTGATACCTTAAAAAATGGCTTGTCAATAAATTTTTGCCTGAATAATTTTTCAGACAAAAAAAAATCGTGGATTTTGTGCAACATTTCTTAGGGTTATGTCATGATGAATTTTACTCCTTACATTTTTTTTCAAAGATAAAGACAAGGTGGTTCATGTAACATTTTATGAACTTGCCATTTTTGAACAAGTTTCGTTTTCAGCTTACAAAATTACTTGCATACATCGCCTTTACAATTTACGATGCAAATATCGTGCATCAATTAACTGCTTCCTTGTTCTTTTTAAATGCTTTCAATTTCAATCCCTCCATCTCAATAGTAATAATAGGTAGTTTAATTTTTCCAATGAAGTAATCACATTTCCATTCTTTATTGCAAACACGTAATAATGTAAGTTGTCATTTGAAAAAGTGACATTGGAAGGATTGAAACATGAAGAAAAATACGTGACCCAATTCTTAATGTTATCGTCTTCAGTTACCTTTTTCCACGTTTTACCCTTCCATCATTTTATCCTTCTAATTTCCAATTACAAATTATTATCAGCCTGCTTGCTATCTTTTTGTTTCACGCACATTATAATTATGTCTCCAATTTTATGTACCCCGTGAATAACAAATTGGCTCAAATGAAAAAAAATGTCTGTGAATGCATTAACAGAAAAAAAAATACCACCAATGTGAGTTTCAGTTTACTTTGCACTGCTGTTGTAGATTTTGGCAAAGCAATGTAACATGTTATCATTCCACTACTGCTACTACTACTACCTGTGGCTACACAAGAACGGATTTTCATAAGCAAACAAAGTTTCTGTTTGCATATAAATAATGGACTTTTGTTATCATTTTCAGCAAATACAGCAATGCAAAAAAATCTCTTTACATATTTGCACCAACCGACTCATCATTATACTCACAAGAATCACTTTAAGAGAATCAACTGTAGAAAATTATTTTAGACTCTGGTATTACAATGCCATTATTTGATACGTCGTGTGTGTGTCCTTTTCCACAATCCAAGAGCAAGGAAGAAAAAAAAACAGAAGGATTTTTCCACAATTTTCTTTCTCTCTCTATCTTTCTTTATCTGTCCCCTTCTTTATTATCTCGCCATAATAATTGCGCATACAAGCAATCCTAGAAGAGTATTCAAACCGACATAGAAAAAAAGTAAGCAAAGAAGCAAAAGATATTTTTTTTTCAGCCAAGTGAGAAGTTGTTTGATTTACGGGTTCTTAAATTACAATGACATGAAGATTACGCGTTGATGTGCTGGCAAAGATAAGAAGAAAATATAATACCTATGCAATACACTCATGTGCAAATAAGTAAGCAAAAATGTCTTTGTGTATTTATGCATGTAAGCTGCTCAACTGACTGGCTGAGAATTTGTGTGCAAACTGCAAAGTGGTATTATTCTTATTATATTATTATTATTATTATATATTATGATATTATTACAAAGCATTAAAGATGCAAAAAAGTAGACACACATACTTACACTTGTTGTTGCTTATTTTTCCTTTTTTACATTATCATGCATCCTCATAAAGATCATCATTATCATCATCGTCATCATCAAGCACACATACAAACTGCGAGTTCATCATCTTCATCACACTCAACGAATTATCCGTCAGTTGTCGAATTCACAGCTCTTCTCCCGCGGTGAGCATTACTTACGTACAATTTAGCAGATTAAAACATGCTCTCAAGCAAGATCATCTCTCTCTCTCTCTTGCTTCTTATTGTGTGCAAGTAATTTTTGTTTTAAAGCTTTATCGCTTCGTCGTCTCTTTTTCTTTTGCCGATGTTTTGTACATTTTCATCTTTTCATTTCTTCCCTTATAGCCACCACCACCATCATCATCTTCATACCAACCAGCACCACAAAAGTAGTAATATCCTCTGTGCATTCTGCCAACTTTACTTGGCCGTTTTTGTCATAATGCTTTATGATGGTGATGATGAGGATGCTTTGCAGAGATGCCTATCTACTTTTGTAGTGGTAGTTGAAGTCCTTTGTTATTGTCCAGCCAGATGTGTAATATTCATACAGGAAAAAAAATATTGTGAAACTACTTACTTACTTGATCGTGAATATTTTGTCAAGTTTTTTTTTCGCAAAAAAATCAAGAAAATCTGGTAAAGATTGCGCATTATTGTGCTGCTGTTAAACTACGTAGAAGAATAAGTCATTTGGTGAAAAAAAAACATTTTAGACACAGTTTGCTTTTATAAAGATACGACGGGGACAAGCTTTCAGAAAAAAATAACTGCTGCTTCTGCTTTACTGACTGATGATGAGACTCTCTGTGTAGATCATCATCATCTTCAAGCCGTGGAAGAATAAGTGGCTGCGCTGTTGTGTGTTGATGAGATTTCACTGGTGAAATGCACGTTACACATGCACACTGCATAATAATTAGATAAAAATATGAGATGATAAATTCCATTAGAATGTAGTGTTCTGAAACAGCAGCAGGTTGTTGGATACTGCTGTTAGCGTCTTATTTCGTATGGAAAACACAGTCAACTTTTCAATGCGTTCAGTCTAGGTATGCTTGGCAAGCATGCATTGTTAAAAAGTTTTTAAAAAATAACAAGAGAATCTGCATACCTAACCTCATAAACTTTACTAGGTATGTACATTAAACTTGAAAGTATGCTGTGCTGAATTAGAGCCAAGAAGAAAAGAATGTTTTTTTTTGTCAATCACGTATTTTCTGGTTGCTGACATCAAATCATGTCTCATTGTTTCTATAATATATATTTATTAATTTGTTATTGCTTCACAAAATAATTAAAATTGCTTGTAGTTTTGCAACCTGTACAATATCATCACGAATTTTTTTTTTCATATAAGCAATAAAGAGATGATGATGATGTTCAAGATTTGTTTTTTTGCTTGGTTAGTAAAAATACCTTTCTTCTTTGGATTTACCAAAAACAAAAATCTTTACATTCCAACAGCACGGATTATTAAACAGTCTTCTCTGGAATTTCTTGGGTAAAATAAAAAAATCCATTATTTTCATTTCTTTGCATGCATGCCTGTCTCTTTCTACTAGCACCATATCATACCACACAAGGTAAAAAGAGAAACATTTATTTTACTGAAGATGTACTAACCTAAAGCATATCTCATTTAGAGATCAATTCCAGAGAGAGAGAAAAAAAATTTTTTTTTAAACACACAATTTTCCAATTCGACGTTTTTACAAATAAAGCCGAAAAATTGATTGTTCGTTGTAAATCACAGACACAACAGGCATGTAATATACTTGTGTGTGTGTTGGTAGATAATAATGATGCTTTTTTATGTACCTGGATTTTTAAAGAAAAGTGTACCTGTTTGATTTTTTTTTTTTGGTTTGATGGTAAAATTTTTGTTTTTTCTTTGCCGTTTACAACAAGCATCTTTGTTTTCATCCTTGTTGATGCAGTTCCCCTACCGGCTTTTCAAGAATTTGCAGTGGGGGTTCTCCAAAAAAATGAGCATCAAAATTGAGTGAGTAAAAAAGGGACAAAACAAAATATTATGCAATTACCAATGTTCTTTTAATGTATTTTTAAAGAAGTGGATGTCGTTACGAGTAAGTAACTGAAGTACCCTTGAAAAAACCCCAAACATGCCTTTTATTGTTACCGTCGCCCTCCAAACAATATTTACCATTTCTACTTAGGTAATATAAATACATGCACATTATATCCATAATCCATACTTGCGTAATAATATGCGTAAAAATATTACACACACACAACAGAAATGTTGAAATGTCTCATGCACTGCTGGCAACAAGTGTCATATCGTGCGTGGGACTTACCTTTCCCAAGATGTGTGTGTATGTGCCTTGCCTGCCGTACAAATTCTACATCTGCCTTTATGTGTGCATTTCAACATGGGAATAACTCAAGATATATATAGATAGCTGTGGTCATGGGATGCTAGTCTTCCCTTTTCCCATCGTAGTCGTCACCATTACGTAAAAATCACTGCTTTAATATTTTCTCTCTATATCTCAGCCCAGCATCTGCTGCTGCAAAGGAAAATATTAACATGATTTGATTGTTGTACCCATATCATATTATGAAAATACATATTACAGCTCCACACATTTTGACTACATTGAACATCAACAACATTCAGATGTATATACAAATCGAGGGAAAAAAAGCATGGAAAAAAAATAAAGACAAGATGATGATGAAGAAGAAAAAAAAGTCATACAGATGTACAAAATCTTTTAGTGTAAAAGCTGTTGCTGTTGTTGTTGTTGCTGCTGCTCCTGTTGAAAACCCTTATTCCATGGTTTAATCGTAAAAAAGCAACTGCGAAGAAGAAGAAACCAATACGAGAAAAAATACCAAGAAATAAGAGCAAAAGGGCATGTTTAATGTTCTCTTTCTGTTTCGTTCTCCTTTCCTAACAAATGATAATCGTAGTAGGGGTCTCTTTTCTTTACAAAAAAAGAAAGAAAAGATGATGGACCCTTTCCAGCAGGAGCAAGAGAAGAAATAATGCTTATGCATCATTATTTTCAGGTTCCCCCTTCAAACTCATCTTGCCAATGCCACCACCACTGCCTACTTCTCCACCGTTTTTTCTCTCTCCAAGAAGATGCATGCATCATTTATATAAGAAGTTGGTACAAACAAGCATGAAACTCAACACGTTCATTGCAACAAGGCGGAGATCGAGGTTGTTCACGGTACTCAAGTTTCAATGCAAGAAATGAAGTCCGAAGAGAAGAAAGCATGCATGTACTCACAGCAGTGGCACAACAGCATCTTGGAAGAAGAAGAAGAGAAAAAAATGAGCGCAACAAGCATCAAGTCCAGAGCTAGAGACCAAAATAATTGTGCTATGTATATTCACGGAGAAGAAAATGAAAAAGGTAAAGGTGGACCTTGAAATGATAAGGGACATTTTATGCAAGGTGAAGGGATAGTATGCTTGCTTACTTTTATACGCTTCAAGAAAAATCTGCTGGACTGGAACAATGAAATTGTAAGGAAGGTATACACATACTTTTTCTTCTGTAAGGTACAAGAAAGGGATGGTGCCTTTTTTCTCCTTTTGCATTTGATAGGGAAAATATAAATAAGTTCAGGTAAGAGCAAAATGAACCTGGCTGCCTGTACAAAAACTTGCGTATTCATCATGATCATGAAAGGCAACTGATGTTCATGTCTTTGAGATTTTGTTTTGTGACAGCAACACAACAAGAGACATCCATCTTAAATGCGTGTGCACATACGTAACATATTTTACAGGGATGGATCATGGGTCACAGGGTTCCAGCATAATAATAATCATTTCTTCACGAGTCGCTTGGCTGGCTGCTGCTCCAATTCTTCTAAAGTGAAAATGAAGTACCTTCCTTCTTTACAAGGAACACAAGTCAGATATAAGCCGTGATTATGATGATGATGATGATGAAGTAGCAGCAAAAGGGTCCCACTTTTTCACAGCTCAGTTGATTAGGATAGATGGTGGTACCTCTTCTTGTTTGTCTCTATTGAATTTATTTCTTATGAGAAGGGTAGCATAGAAAGGTGTGTATAATATTTTATGCAGGTGAGATGCCAGTTAAGTGCAGGGTTCTAACTTCTAATCAGGTAATTTGGGCAACTGTAAATGAGCAGCAGTGAGCGGTGGTGGCAGGCTAGGCCGGCTACACTTTAAGTAAGTTAGACATGTAAGGTATTCTTTTAAGAAAAATGTAAATGTAGCCGTGTTCCGTGTAAGCATTTAAGAGAATTGTAAAATTCTTCTTCTACAGCACCCATCTCAGATTCACAAACAAAATTACAAAAGTGGACCCGTGAGCAAAGAAAACTCTCTTTCTTTCGGTCTCTATTCAATTCTCACCGTGTCGCATTGGAAAAAGAAAAGAGCAGCAGCATCAACAACTACAACAAAAAGTAATCCAACCAAGAACAGTTCATATTTTCTTTTGTGTTTCAAACGCAAGACAAACTCTTCATTTTGCCTTTTCAAGAGGTTTTTAAAAAAAGCTTTCGTTTGGTTAGGCATGATGGCGATGATGATCATGATGATGATAATAGTTTTTCTACTTGACGAGCACAACAGCCATGATAATGGTAAAATGCTACTACTCTCACACTGGATGCCGATAGATTACACATGTCCTTTATTCTTTTTAAGGCTTAGACAAATAACATGCAGATGAAAGTTTACACACAATGTAAAATGCACTCTCTCTGCACTGAAATGTGAGCAACTGCGTTTTTGTGATTGTGGTGACCATCATGTCAGATCAGCAATAAACGCAGTGATTAAAAATATATTTTGTTAGAGCTAACACATTCTAATAAAGCTTTTGGCTATGATTTCCTGCACACTTAAAATAATGTATGCATATCCACAGGTCAAGTTTTTAAAAAGCAGAAGAATCGCATACGGTTACAATACTCTCTACTCTAGTTCTTCTTCTTCCACTTCATCATATTCTCTGCAGGGCTATTTGCTGATAGATATAAAAAAGGCATAATATAATTTTATGATTGGCTGGGTGGCAATAAGCTAAAATGTAAATGTCGACAAAGTAGTTGCCTCTCTTTTTACACCACCACTACTACTACTCCACACACTGTTGAAATGATCATCTAAAAGAAGTCATAATCAAAACTGTTTCACCCTCCCGATTGATTAATGTGATGTGTTGACGACTAGTGGCGACTCACGTAGAGATCACACCACACATTCACTCACACACATAACGTCACAGTTTTTTTCTCATCAAGAATAGCCTGCTTAGAAAAAGAACAGCGCAATAACAATAAAAATATCCCTATGTATGTGTGTGTAGATGCAATAACAGCACTTTTACTCATTCAAACGCTCATACATTATTATAACCGTGAGAGATCCAATTTGCATTCCTGAGGATGACAGAATTATATATTTTTTTTCTTCTAAAAAGATTTCGTGTGGTACACGAGAAAGATGAAAAAATATATTTTGATTCATCCGTATCTTCCCGTTCTTTTTTTTCAAATCTTTATAAGAATTTAATGATATAAAACTGATAATCAATGTTGCTGTGTATGTGCTGAATGTGCAGATATGTATATTTTTAGGTAGTTACATCACATTGTGTATAATGAAGCTTGAAAACGCAAATGGTATTCAAAATCAGTTCTTTGCTTTCAATTATGTTTCACCAAAGCAAAAAGAGAGTTTATAAAGTAATATGGAGTTAATCAGAATCTATACGAGTTGCTCTTTTTTTGCTTCACTTGTTAATCTGAAAGCAGTTTTTCATTTGCCTGCTTGCATCTTCTTCTTCACTTCAATGCTCAGGTCATTTTCTTTTGGTGTGATGATGATGATGAATATGATGATGATCATCTATCATGATGATGAGATAGAGATCTTGCGTTTTTTATCAGCAGAATTATTTTGTGAGCATTATAATAAGAGATTCTTAAATACAAAGTACCACCACCACAACAAAAGCTCTGCTGGCTTGGCATGGTATTTTCTTGTTCATCGTCACTAGTCACTACCACCACTACCAACAACAACACCATTCTTAATCATCATCGTCGTCATCATCATGATTATCATCATCATCAACTTCTTTTACACATTCCATTATTTTATGATGACTGCCTGACTAATTGAGCGCCACTGTCTGCCGCTGTGCTTTAGCTACAGCTTAAAAAACTGTTAGCTGTAAAGAGAGAGAGAAAAAACATGATGTTTCTTGCCACTTCTTTTGCTCACTCACTCTTTTCTTCTCTCTGGAGGAAAAATATTTAATCGAGAGAAAAAATTTGCCTAAAGGTATCATCAGATTGCCAACAACAATCAATGTAAACTTCAAAACCAATTTCATTTAACCTTCATTATGATGAGGTGGTATGGCGGTGGTGATGTGGTAAAATGGTAAGCTGCACTTTGAGAAGAAAAGAAAGAGAGAAAAAAACACATTTTCTGCCAAGATGATTTGTAATTGCTTATGACAATATATTGCGAGATTACAGAGTGCTGCATGCAAAATATCTACTTATAGATTTTATACAAAAGGAGACGACGATGTGCATCGCAAAGAAAATGAAAAAGGAAGCTTAATGAAGAAAATGGTCTCGACATGGTAATTGAAATGATAGATACTAATGAATGATAATAAACTGTCGGTGATACAAATAATAGAAGTAATATGCGGTAGCAGCAAAGATTTTTAAGTCCCATAAAAATATTTTGATAAAGTAGATCTTCCATTAGTTGCCATTCATATTGCATACTTTCTCCAATGAAGAAAATATTTAAAAGGTAGTGCGCGCAAATGCCAAATATTTCGTGGAAAATTTTTTCCTCACTGTAAAATAGTTGGAGCGCCCTTTTCTCTCCTTAGTATTTTTTTAACAATCCTATATAAGCAGCGGTCATATTCTAACAAAAAGGATATTTTTTTATTTAGCATGCAATTGTTGACGTTTTTCTCTACTCTCTAGATAATAGTTTATAATAACAATAACGGAATTTCTACGTGCATGCCATCCACTAGTAAATTTTTTTGACTCATCTATCTGCTGCTCTTTCTCCTCGTCTCTTCACTCATTTCATTTTTTTTGCTTATTGCACAAAAGAAATAATAAATAACCGGTATGCACGATGATGACGGTATAAACAATGTACATATATCCTTCTAAGATTAATGTTGGTTGACCCTATGATTAGAAACAGGTACGGTCGTAACTTGTAGCATAACAATGTTGTCGTAGTGTGCACCTCGTAGGTTGTAAGGTAACGATATAAAAAACAGCTATATGACTGTTTCATTTTCTAACGCTATAAGGTGACGTTTGTATATACATTCGTCTCTATTTAAACTTATATTCTTGTTTAGCTAATGGTGGCGTAAGGGAATGAATAAAATAATATAAAATATTAGGCGGTATGTAAATGCCAGTAGGAGCTGCTGAATCGATTAGTTTTTTTTCTTTGCTTATTTACTTTTCTGCATTCCATCACATCTCCTTCAAAAATTATCAAATGTAAAACTAGATAGTACTACTGCGTGTAGGCAAAACAGCAAATTACATTATGGTTCAATACTTCTGAGCTGATTAGTTGCGGTATGCGTGTACTTATTTGGAATTTTGGTAAGGCAAAAGTCATATATTTCGGTTTCGGGCAAGCAAAAGTCTTTATGGGTTATCGTGTTAGGATTGGAACATGGAACATTTAAACGCCAACTTTTTTATTTTTTACATTGTTGGATACGTAATTTAACAAGATCTTGTTCAATTCAGAAATGGAAGGGGTGCATGTAGTAGAGTGGAAAGTGCAAAATTAATTACGATGAAGAAGTCGAATGATAAGGAACGTGGAGCTGTAAGTATCCGTACACAGTTAAATGTGTTACAGAACAACATTTTGTTCTTTAACATTTATGTTTCCCGTTGTATTTTATTAAAACTTGACAATTTTAATAATGAATATTAAAGCACCATGAACACTGCTATATTACATGCCAGATTAACAATAAAACCATCAAAATCATTATCATCATCACTCAGAAGAATGGTCAGAAAGAGAGAAAAGAGGCTTTATTTGCAAGCTTGTCTCCTGTTTTCTCTCTCCAATGCATACAATGGCTGATACGTAATATCAAGAAGAACCAGCAATAATTTTTCATTGCCCCATGTAACAAAGTGTAAGACAGTAAAAGTTAGCTCACAATAATAATAATAATCAAAAACTTGCATATGGTTGTTCCTCACCACAATAAGATTTCTCGCATTTCTTTCTATGCAAACAAAGTTACAAAATATCATTTTTTTTAATACACAGGGTGCACATCATGATGATAATAATGCAGTCTTTAATAGTTTCTTGTGTTTATCTTCTTGTTAGTTTTACTGACGGTCATAAAAGTAAAATTGGTACTTTTTGTGCATTTCTTTACCACCAAACAATCTTGCATTTACATATGTATATACATAACATACTGCAGAATCCAACAACTATTTGATTACAGTTTTACATTCACATTTTTGCTTCATTGTGATGCAGCATCTTAACACTTAAAAAATGATTATGTGTACATATGGAATGGAGACCGAGAGAAAAGCCAACCCCAGGAGCAGGTTGGGCAAGAATAATTTCATGCTCATATTGTAAAGCCATATAATAATAAAAGCACAATAAATCCCCAGCTGCAGGTGGAATTATTATTATTATTTTATTTTTTTCTGAATCAAAGTCAATTCATTGTACATTTAAATACTTTTGCTGGTGTTTTACTGCCCATTCCGTATATATTGCCTTTTCTTTCACTGAAAAACATTTTCTGCCAGATACCGATGGTGATGATGATGGTACATATACTTACGTGCAAGTACATTACTGTTTCATTTAGGATCCACCGAAACTTAAAACTGACCATAAACTTCTAAATAAAACCCTTTTCTAAAACCTTTCAACTCAACAGTTTTTTGTTCTGGTAAGTATGTCAAGAAAACATGGATAAAGAAAAACGGTCTTTCTTGTGTCGTTAAATCCTTGTTTCTATCTAGTTTTAAAAATAGGAATGTGAAGATTTAAAATAATTGACTTATGACCGTATGCATGTAGTAATATACACCTGCTGTTTACGTACAACTGAAACGTATACTTGCTTTTTTTTACCATATCACTTAAAAATTATACAAGTGTGTTTATATTTTTGCTTCATAATATTAAAAGGGCAAGTTTTGCCCTCTTCCAACGCAAAAATAAAGGAGTAGCTGAGAAATATGATGATGGTGATAATAATTGTGAAGAGGCGCTTATTACATATCGGCAAAAGTTGTATAGATGGATATTATTTGTGGGCGCAATTATAGTAGAAGTTTAGTAGCAAGAGTAAAGTGGTAGTAGTGTAGTGGTAGTAAATTTAAATCAGTTTTGTGTTTCTTGTTGCTGCCGTTGTATGAGTGATATTGTGATGCATGATGATAAATGTCTCTTGTTGGCTTATTAGTAAGCTGATTGCATTTCACCAAACAAAAGGGAGAGAAAAAATGCCACACAAAAATTATAAAGGATGGAAACCCACCTGAAGAAAGATATTGATATATAGTATCCCCTTCTCTCTTTTTCTCTCTTTGGCTACGAAATTGCAGAAGGAAATGCCATAAATCTCAAAACAGGGAGCACTTCTTTTGCACACAACAACACAGAAGTTGCTTTTTGGTTATTAAAATTTACCTCCACCTCTTCAAATATAATTTGATCATAGAGGGAAGAGCATAACATACACACATACATTTTATTTGCTTGTATGACACATTATTATTATTACTACCACCATTTATATATGCAAACCTATACTTATAAAAAAACATTGGTAAGATGGTGGGCATGTAAGTTCATTCAAAAACTCACCTTTATGACGATGCGAATAGGATTATAATGACTATGATCATGACAATAATAATAACTAATAACTTTTAGATTGAGCTGAGCGGCATGCTTTGTCACTTTTTCGGAACATTTCATCATGTTCTCTGATGAAACTCACGAGAATCCTCTTGTTCACATAACACGAAGGACAAAGTGATATCTATGTACTTCAACAATTCAACAACAACGACAAAGTACAAAGCAAACCAATATATTTAATTGTTTGAGGAAAAAAACAAAGGTGACAGACCGCAAGTTTAAGCAAGTTGGCTAGTTTTTAAGAGGATTGCTCGCACTCCTTTTTCTAAAAGGTTTCTAGTAAACGAAATGTCAAGTTGAAATTGAAGTTGTATCAAAATGAGGAAAGAAGACGATGCTGCACGTGTATATTACCAACTATCCTGAGGATACATGATTGCCTTAATGCTTTTTTTTCTTTTTTAAAAGTAACTCTAAAAGAGTTTAGAAAAACTTGCCACAAAAAAGACAAAAAGGTTGGAGAAAATTTTAAGCTGTGACAGCATATTATTCGGTGTGTACGTATGTCCGTATAACATTACATTACAAAACATGGTCACTCCTCTGCCTGCTGCTGCTGCTTTTGCTAACATAAAATGCTAAGTAATAATAATAGTGAATAAATACAAAAATGGTGATTTGTTGGTAGAAACAAGTTAGTTAAACTCGCCCTGTTCTCAACACAATTTTAGTATTCCATAGACGTTCTAGGAAATAAACTTACATTGCAACATAACCATGATGAATTTATCTTTTTAACGATGTGGAATAACATGACTTTCATATATTCATTGCAGCTACTGCATTTTGTCGTAAAATTTGAAAAAAAAAAGATTTTTGAAAGATTTACGTAGCATCTTAAAATGGGAATATTTTGTGCTGTTTGTATCTCATCTAGTATACTTGACATATTTTCAAGGATGATGAGATACGAATCGATGATGTAGTAAAAAAAAATGAATAGAGGCGGTGTTCAGAGATTTGTAAAGCGAAAAAAAATAACAAATTCTACTACTGCAGCTACCATTAGTACGGCATAATATTATATATCAAGATCGCCATCCTATCAGTGACAATGACCACGCCGAAGTTTTCTTCTCAACTAATCTCAGGCCTAGAAATCAGCTTGACTTCCCTTTGATTGTATATGGCTCATCAACTAATTAAAATGAGATGGACAGGCTGGAGCCA
>JAHZMZ010003928.1:0-10249 GCA_027743805.1 Lepidocyrtoides sp. E14 | reverse complement strand
AACAGCGAAAGTACTTATTACTTTATTAAAAATGTCTCTTATCTCATCTCAAGATATCACGGAACAGTTTTTTCTCAAGTACTTACAAATGTTGGTACTTTTTAACGATATGCCATATTGGAAATTTTTTTGATATGAACTTGTGGCGTCCATGTCTGTGGTAATAAGATTAAGAATTGAATAAAAAAGGTGCATCTTGAAATACAGCTGAATAAATATTAGTATGTCAAGATGGGAAAATTCCCGGTAGCTGTTGAGTTGATTGATGGGTATTGGGTTGGCTACTAAGATAAATACTTGTGATAGTATTGAAACGAATTGCTTTTAGCACATTGAGATATAACATATTACCTAATCTTGTTAATATTCATGAAGCGTTGCAAGAAGACGATACTATCATCCTAATTTGGTCATAAGACATTTGTCAAATGAACCTTGAAATTGACGAAATGACAAATATACTATAAAATATTGATTGAATTCATACGAATACGAAACTGTCTTTGAATCTAGCAGATAGCGTAATCACAAGAAAAGACCTGTTCTGAGCTTTTAGGTCATTCCTGTAACTTGTGTATCACAAAATATTACTGCGCCAATTAAGCTATCGTGAAATAAAAGTGAGTCAAAGAACTACAAAACTATCAATAATTGAGTAGCTGAAGCAATACTCTGAATTTACACCGAACTATTATCGTGAATTAATTTAATCAAGAAACTCGTAAATACAACCAACAATTAATTGATAATTCCCTAAACTCTTAACACAATTTAGCTCAGCTATGTGTATTTATAGCAGCAAAGCTAAAAATATCCTTAATTTCAATTTAACTGCAATAATAGCTAGCAATCGGTCGACATAAAATACCGCATCTTTAATTGATCATAGCTTAGCTTTCTTCCGTGAAAAAACGATCAAACAATGTTTACGCTTCCCAGTAAAACTTTCTCTTTTTAACAAGACGCACCAGCCAAGACATTTGAGCACATTTGGTGTCGCATATCAAAAACATTATTATGGCAATTGCAGATCGATAAATCTAATGAAAAGTTTGTGACCCATCAAGAAAGAAAGACAGGCCAAAGGAAAAACGGTCGGATAAAAGTAATGATTATCTTCCATCTATGTACATAAAAATAAGTATGAGAAACTACTAGAGCTCATAATAGCTGGGCAATAAAGTTGTTTGGAAGGAAGTCCAGCTCATTATTCTATATCTTTAAACGAGCTTTGTACACAATGTGCATTCGAATGCATGTCCAGTAACGTGAGCTGTCAGTGTGCAATCACTTTCATCAAAATATTACTCTTGTTTGCATGCTACATTATGCACAATATTGCCTATTACTTTCCTTTTGACTCTTTTACGAGTTTGTTTCATTTAACAGAAGATTTTTTTATAGAGCAACGAAAGTTGTGTGCACGAGATGACAGAACCGATAATTTATGGGGAGTGTCGCCTCTCCCCATTCAAATATGGCAATGGCACACAGCACCAATATAAAAAATGTGTATTAGAACAAAAGAATCATCGTGGCATCATCATACTAAACGTCTGTCTATGATGTTCATATATTGAATCGATCTTTCTTATGTAATATTCACGATTAGATTGTTACATATTCATGAGGACAAATGGATGCTGATGGCAGACAGATTGTAGACGACTCTAACTCTGACAAATGTAAAATCTCACTTGAACCATCTTATCATCATACCCTTAAGCAAATATATGCTTTTGAAGATAACATGTGACATTTTTAATATCTTACTATTTCATTGTTACACCTGCCTTTGTTGAGTTAAAATGTTTTTACACCGCCAGGAGAATGGATAAAGAAAAAGAGAATTTTGTTTCTTAGCTTCGGTGTAAACCCACACATCTTCATGATAAAAAGTGATCATTTTGGAGAAATAAACAACATGAAATCTAAAGAGTTAGGCCAAGGTCTTAATGCTCTAATTACTAAAACATCATTCCTTCTTGAGATTAAACACAATTTTTAGTCGTATACGAGATAGTTTAGTTGGTTTAAGAGATTAGAGAGAATGAATGCCATTAATATGGTAAAGAACTTACTGTAACCTTTTAATAATACGATATTTATGCATACCGCCATCACCGGTCTACCTCCTGTTCAATGTGATGAGACGATATATTAATAAACTAATTCTTAAAAAACCACAAAAGTTTTTACTCTCTGTTTAAAAAAAATGAAAGACATTTTGTTGGTTAAATATGCTTACACCTTACCTCTGTCAACGAGTTTGAAACTGGACGTAGCGATACCTGGGATATATGAGTGGCATGATTTGCGGTTACATAAGAGAGACCAGTTTAAACGCATAGGAGCCACTAAATGGGAAGTTCCGTCAATAATAGTATTTTTTGATGATCATTTGATCATTCTTTCAACAGTTTGTTTTCCAAACTCAAGAAAATGTACTGAATATGGCAAGACTCAATGAAGTTTCAATTCAATGTTCATATCGTAATGCTTTATGAATAATTGCAAGCAAGTAGTAATAATAGGATTATATGATGATCATCTAAAGAAACACACAGTCTTCTTGTAAAATCTCAGCTACCATATTCTAATTTGTCATATTCAAAGTACCGTACTATATTTTTTGTTTTTCTTTTTTTTAATCATCTCATGATGCCCCTAGAAGTGACGAAGATAGGAATGAAAAGGTCAAACTGCAAGGTTCCTATTTACTCAATTCCAAAATATATATTTGATCAAGCTTACTCTAAATGTTTGGACTTTGCTTGTCCTGATAAAAACCTTTTAACATTTTGAAAGCATCAGAGTTGCATTTGTCTGAAATCAATTATGATATGACGGCGGTATACTTGCCACACCACCGCGCAATTTGCTGTGTGTAAATAAATACATACAATAGCAAGCAAGGAAGCAACGGCTTGGGCTTGCACTCACATGATAAACTGCTTCACATCTCATTGGATAAAGTGTCATAATAAATCTCAACATTCTCGACCTTTTTCTATTCTGTAAAAATACTTGTACAATAACCATTGCATTACTGTCAAAAGAGCAAAATATAGTGTCTGATATACAGGAAAGTTGCTGGTTTAACGAATCTGACATGGTGCCAAATTTATTTGTTCGTTAAAATAATTAAATAACCCGTTTAGTTATAATTTAATGTGGCTAGTAAAACTAGCTGAATCTGAATTGAATAAATAAAGCATCAAGGATACCGACTGAGTCTTGGTACATTATTTCTGATAAGCTGTAAACTAGATATTTGTAGGAGTAGAACAGATTTGTGTGTGTCTTACTGTGCCCCAAGACGCCCAAATGTTTTCTCCCTCTGTATGTTATATACTGTTGTGTTTGTGCAGTTGATCATTCTGTTCTATGAGCTATTGCTAGCTCTTAGTTACTAGTCTTTCAATTTTTCACTTCTCTCTGTAAATTTTTAACATAAATGACGGTTTGGATGTCCTATCTAATTAAGCATTTTTTTCTTGGCTCTTATTTTTTTTCAGGAACTGGAACGTTTGGCCGAGTTGTGCTTGTATTGAACAAAGAGAGTAGAGAGTATGGAGCTTTAAAGATATTGCAGCTGTGTGATGTGATCCGTTTGAAGCAAGTTGACCATGTGAAAAATGAAAAGAACATTTTACAGCAAGTGAAACACCCGTTTATCGTAAATCTGTAAGTCTTACATCAATGAAATACATAATTAGAAGCATCTAGTCTTGCGCTCTCAGTAGTTTAATTTTGTTATTTATGTATGACCAGCAAACATGTCGTCACATGATATTGCTGCTAGTATCGGTCTATAAATACATCAATGTTTAATTCGTTGAGTATGTTTGATTTTGGTTTTTCTATTTCAAAACGAAAATTACTTTTTCCTACTTGTATTTATTTCTAATCTTCACAGAAAATGGCATCACAAGGACGAATTCAATATCTACATGCTGTTTGATTACGTGTGTGGGGGCGAACTGTTCTCTTATCTACGTAACGCTGGCCATTTCTCTTCTTCAACAAGTAATGCTGAACGTTTCATTTTTACCATTGATTTCTTTACTATTATAGCTTTATGTAATTTCACAATCGACTTGCTATTTATGTATGTGTATGAAAACTTTTACTTTAGTTTACGATAGGCATTTTCCTTTTCCCCCATATATATCACGAGTTATAAAAACTATCATGTCATTTTTGTTCCATCGAAGGCTTTTGAACACATTTGCATGATAATGCGCTGTACAAAAAAGCACTAACCTAGCCTAATGTTCCCTTCAAAATAAATGAAAAAACTAATGGCACAAAAATAACATACATACTATGGCTATCTCCTATCTGAATGCTTATTGCACTGCGGAGCAGTTTTGCAACAATTTGAAAGCTGTAAGGAAAATGAGCAGAGCACAAAGCTAATTTATGTACGAATAAAAGTAAAATTTAAGATAATCCTCTGTCATTTCAGTTTTATTATTGCCACTAGTGAAGGCTAAACTGCAATAACATAAGCACCTAATAAAACGCACCTAAACTAAATACTCCCGAGTCTTGCCTTACTCGCAACTTTTTATGCATTTTTTCCATTTATGGGGCATTAAAATCTGTTGTGAAATAAAGAAATGTTTTGTTATAAATCTTTCTCTAGGCTCCTTTTACGCTGCAGAGATCATTTGCGCACTGGAANTGTTATAAATCTTTCTCTAGGCTCCTTTTACGCTGCAGAGATCATTTGCGCACTGGAATATCTGCATGCTGCAAAAATTGTGTATAGAGATCTTAAACCAGAAAATTTGCTTTTGGACAAAGAAGGTCATTTGAAGATAACAGACTTTGGATTTGCAAAACGACTTTCTGACAGGTACTGGAGACCATTGAGGTTATTTGATTTTTAATTGAATATATGATAATCGTGTTTTTTAAAGTATTATTGTCAATATCTCTTAACAATACTATTATGCTACATATATATGAGCTGCCCATGTCATTTAAAATATTTAGGCATAAAAAGAGAAACTAACAAAAGGAAAAACAAAATTTGTTGATATTTTAGAACATGGACTCTTTGTGGAACACCAGAGTACCTTGCGCCTGTGAGTTTTTTTTACATATAAATTACACAATTATAATTGCGAAAGCAGTGACATAATCAACTACTTTCATTGCAAGCAATATTTAATCTGCTAAGGTTGGGCATATTGTGTTGTTTCAATTTTTTCAGGAAGTAATTCAGTCTAAAGGACACAATAAAGCCGTGGATTGGTGGGCTTTAGGTAAATGAAAATCTAATTTAACGTCTATTTTTAAAGATTTAATTTGTATTGATATATTATTCATACCAAACGATCTGAACAACGTACGCAGATACCATAACCCACAGCGTTGTGGCATTTCAAAATATCTAATACGTTTATTTCAAATTGGTACATTTCAAAGAAAAGCTGGTTGAAAGAGAAAACCAAGTATGTTGGAAATGGTCCGATTTTTAATCAAAGACTTTTGTGAAAAGAGAGAAACTCGTATGTATGGCACAATAGCTTGGATATATAAAAACAGAATGCATAAATGGTTTTCTCTTTAACTTTTTATAGCTTGTGTTGTACAATGTACTTTAATTCAACCTGCGTGGTTGAGTGCCTTTAATTTTCAGCAAACAAAAAGACGTTTACATTTATGTGTTTTAATTGAATATAATGCGGTCTGGATCTGGTCTAGCGTTACATGAGAAAGATCAGAAAGAAAATGCTCTAAATCATGTCATTAAAGCTGCATAATAGTACAATACAATGTGCTGAACGCATCATCTCACAATCTGTCTTTCATCTTTTGCTTTTTATGCGGATAATTATACCTACTTGTCTACAACTGAACTGGAAATAATGAGATTTCCTCTGTGCTGGTACACTAAACTTGGTACACTCAAGAACTTTGATACTAATACAAGTCAATTACAAAGGCATTTGTTTGATTTTATTGAGTATGAACGTAAAGTAAAGAGTAAGTATATGGGATCCTATATACTATATGCATATCTACAGATATCTGTAGATACCTCAAAGGCTTTTTTTTACCTTGCGTACGTTATCACAAGAGTTGAGTTTAGACTGTCAGTCACACAAGTGACATGTCGTGATTATGTGTTAGTTTCATTCTCCCAGAGCACCAAATATGGATAATCTGTCAGTGCAAATAAAATTAGGCGAATTACTAGAAGATTAAACCTGACAATCTGATTTTTTTCTTTCATTTTTGTACAGGTGTACTGGTATATGAAATGCTTTGTGGCTTCCCACCTTTCTCTGACGATAACAATTTCAGCACTTACGAAAAGATTTTGTCTGGAAAGATTGATTGGCCAAAGAATTTTGACCCGGTAGCGAAAGACCTTGTCAAGAAATTGTTAACCAATGATCGAACAAAACGCTTGGGATGCATGAAGGTGAATATAGAGCGATACAATATTTTTTGCAAATTTACACGTGTAGAAGCATGTACACATTATGCACAATATATATGATTATTTTCAACATGATCGATCTTTTATTTTTGTGGTTTTGCTTTGTTTTAGAACGGACCGGAAGACGTGAAGCGACACAGATGGTTTCGTGAGTACCAATGGGATGATGTGAAAAACAGAAGACTGAATGTAAGTCTTTTTCCGTATTATTCAAGTGACAAGCCTATTACATATATTTCATTTTATTACCACGAATAATGGTAATGATTGCTTGTAATTTAATGTATAGTACTTCAATGTTTTTTCAAGGACTATTTTAGTAGCTCATTATCAACAAATAATGAAACCGTTGTTCTTTAATTTAGCCTCCAATCATTCCCAAAGTCTCTTTTGAAGGAGATACAAGGAATTTTGACGAATATCCTGAGGAGGAATCGTTTCGTGTGAATGGAGTAACAAAGGCGCAGCTTGAGTTGTTTGCAGACTTTTAGAGCGTACAATGTTTCGGTTCACGGGTTCGTATCCCACCGAACAATAATTCTCTGAAGATAGAGGTGTTTTGCGACAAATGAATTGAACAACAACGAGTCTATATAGACATAGAATGTGGATTAAAGCTTATGATATGTAATACACACAGTATTGATGTCACTACTATAATACCTGTGGGATTTATATAGAGTGAAGATTAAGTAAGATGTACCAAATAATGAGTTTTCTCATCGTAATGCGTTTACTATTTTTGTAGCAACATTGATTTCCTCCTAAGTCGATTAGTCGGAAACGTATTCAATATTTGAAACCGGTAGTAGTATCTTTAAATCTGTTTTGAAATATAAAATATGAATTGCTCTAAGGATAAAAATTAAGTCAAGTAGAGCAGATGAAATGTATTTCTGGTCGGCTTAATTTTAGTTTAAAGATAATCAACTGTAATAAGCCAGTGAATAATTTATAGTTGTCAAAAGGGAAATGCAGTGTACCTATGTATGTTGATCATTATCTAATTTTCTGACCACGCCAACTTAATTGTAAGAGGAATAGTACTTCAGATTAAGTGTAGCTATGTGTAGATAGAATGATAAAATGCAAGTAATGTGTACCTTTCATTCATTGTAATCTGCAACTTTGAGTGGTACATTGTCGGAGCAGACGATAAATCAAACTAAATTATTAGCCAGTACTGACCATTGTGCATGACACGACAGTTAATATTTATACATACGTAAGTGGATTGTTGCTTTTGGTAGTTTTTGCTTTCTTTTAGGACTTTCTCCAAATAATGAATACAAAGGTTTGATAGTGTAAATGCTAGATTTCTACATGACAGAGAAAAAATATGCAATTTGTGCATATAAATTATCTGAAACAAAGCTACTATATTCCTAAAAGAGACCTGAATAAAGTATAGCCAGAGACCTGGATGCTTGAAATTATTTATAAATGCATGTAAATGTATGAATTGTTGTTATTGCATGCATTACTCCAGCGTGGGAAATGAATAGCTTTCCTTGCCATTATTATTGTCACAATCACAATGGTGGATATTCCCTTTAGCAGAGTTGGAGGTGGTAGTACCACTCTAAAAGTGCACGGTATTACTATCGTGTCAATTGTCTTATACCTGATGAAGGGTCTAACAAATTTGGCTTGTTTGTTTGTTGGTCCAACCGTCCAACATCACAGTATGATATCTACCCTGAATTCACAAATAGTGACATATAAGGACACTTTCTGCACATTTTTGTTCGCCCAATTGGTGGTTAAGCCACTTTGCTATCATTAGTTTGCCAGTATTTTTATTATTTTCTTTTGTGTGAGCAGACAATTATTGCATCCGACAATATCTGAGCATGCTGCATTTTTACTATGTACTTGCAAGATAAAAAAAAACTGCGCTATGTATTGTTGTTGTTCATAAATAAACAAAGGGAAACCTTGGCCATGAACGAGAACGACAAGAAAAAGCTGACAGGAAAACCGCTTTCTCTACGATACTGGCTGTTTGTTTGTTTTGAGCGACTGCGAGACATTGATTTTGCAAGACACAGACATTTTCGTCTTGAAAGACAAATCCCGGGTTGGCTCTTCCTGTCACCACAGATAGCCGTCAATAAAGAAAGTAATAATGTTTCCCACAGTCCCATTTTACTTTACCCTGCAACCTCAAATTTCCATTCACAGACACACATTTCTTTTATACTGTGTTGTGCAGTAGAACGAGACGGATCCTCTGTCAACGCAACCCTTCCGTTTCCCTCGAGTGAAATTGGCAATTACCATTATGGAAAGCTGTTCATATTACTACTACACAAATTCAAATCAATGTTATGAATGTCTGACTGACTGCTGAGAATTGATTAGTAAAGAATCGCTCTCTAGTCTCTACTAGGCTTACTCATTTTACTACACTAGCCATTCCTTATAACGACAAGGGATTTTTTTAAAGTTTTGAATAACTGATATGCGATGGCGATCTTATAGTTATAACGCATATATTATGCCAGATAGCAAGCATGTGATGTGACAAATGCCATTTCTAGCTTTGTTCCAATAATTGTTTTGACAATAAATCCTAATGGACATCTCATACATTATGCAGTTTTACAACTTTTCAACGTGAGTATTGCAGAGCAGATAAATGAATAAATAGCAAATATAGTCAAGAAATAGAAAGTCGTGTCGTGTGGAATTGAAAACAGCAAATACACAACTTGACATTTCTTAAGTTGTATTAATGGAGACAACAACGTTGCGCTATGCTTTATTTCCCTTTTATAAAAAATCGAGTGGGTGGAAAATACGCTAGTTTTGTATTTGAGCTTTTGAGAAGCATAATATAGGTTTGAAAATTTTGCACAGTAGTGCTGTAAAGTAAAGTTCCTCTGGATTTACGTATTTTAAAATTTCAAATTGTAACAGAAGGATTTGTATAAAAGAAATTAGGCAAAAAAATAAGCCTTCATTAGCCCATTTTCATATTCAGACCTGAGTAGGCATTCATAAATGCAAGATTATTTTGACATTGCTGCAATAAACAAAATGGAACATGGAGGAAAGAGGTCACTTTTATCGTTCTTTTAAGAAAATTAAAACTATTGGTATATTGGACGATTCATAGGATAGAACTGTATATCCGGTTTCAAGGCATTTTGAACGATTAAAATGTTTGAATGGAAGCAATCTCCTGTGTAGGAATTGCTATTAAAAAAGTTTTCATTCACGTTGTACTCTCTTTATTTCTCATCGTTTTTGAAGGTAAACACATTAACCATGATAATGAGTGCACATAAAACAACTCCCATTGTCTTTGATTACTTTTATATAACAAACTTTACGTTCAATCACCTTTCTTGTAATAACCGTAATCTTTGGAACGGTCGCTTTGGCAAACGCGTAAAGTAGTTTAGCATCGTGTCGAATTATATCCCCGTACTCCTGAGCAGTTCCTCTGGAAGAAACCAAGGAACGTCCACGAATGTTACAAGAGGAATGTTAAAAGCATCACAGAATCGCACAAAGCGAGCACCTTTCACTGACGCATTGATGTCCAAACAACCTGAGAAAATAAAGTTGGTTGAATAGAAAATGCCACGTTGATTTATTAAGTGGTAAAAAGTAGATGAAAGTTGTAAATTGCAAAACTAAAAAGGCTACTCAGAATACGTATGTATTGTATGTTTACTTAAATATGCATTTGTGATAATTACGATAATTTCGTTTGCACTTGCAGCATAAAGCTCTCTTATTTTTAAATTTTCCAGCTAATAGATTTTGCAATATATCTGT